>CALYLX010000128.1:1800000-2020000 GCA_944990035.1 Clitopilus passeckerianus
GTGGTCATGATAGTGATTTAGTAGAGTGTTGGAGTGCTTGTGAAGACGATAATAGATAACTTGAGGCTGTCTTGAAGGGCCTTGAAGATTGTGTGAAGAGTGGTCAAGGGGAGGTGAGGAAAAGGCCTGATAATGTGGACCTTTTTAAGGATCGGCGGCTGTGTGGCGAAGCGGGACAACGTGAGGCAGCCTCGAGGCATCCATCACGTCTCCGGTCTCGCAATCCGTTTTTTTTGTACTCTTCGTCGGTTCATTCGGACTGTCATTATTCTTACAAGCAAGGGTCGTCGTTTGTTACCAAGGGTGCAATATTACAATATTATTGTGTTTTTTCTTTCACTGTGATTATTCTCAGCTCAGTCTCTTGTTTCCAACATTGTATTTTTGCTTCCGTCACTTTTCGCTTGCTGGGACTTAACTTGCCTCGTGCCTTGTGCAAGGCAAAGTGGATTCGAGAATGATCATTGTGTGAACTCAAAACAGGGTACGGGTGATATCCGAGAAGACGCTCATGCCCAGAACAGAACGTGTTGGGCACATGCATCCGAAACTCATATTCAAACTGTAAAATCCGTCAATCAGCGACTTCTAGGGTAGGGGGCGCACAGTTTTACAGGAACTTTGTCTCATCTCAGCCCCTGTGGATGCCTATCGATCTCGCTAAGTATGGCAGACAGCTACCCTTGTCCGTTATTCCAATCTAATCTTGCAATCGCATGCACAACATGAGTCGAAATCCGATGATTATTTGCATTAACAAGAACGTGGAATGACATGAGGGACAGTAAACGTAAGTCAATGATGTCGCAAAACTTTTCAACCAGACCAGACGGCGCCACCAGGTGCGGTGTAGCTCTGGAGGTTGTTGTAGATGTTGACCTAGAGGAGGGTAGTCGTCAATAACTGCAAGATGTCTCAGTGAGGGTAGCCTTACAGTGATGCCAGGGTCTGAGCCCTTGTAGGCACCGGGAAGAGCAATCTTCGGGGGGCTGGCGCTGCCTCCACCGGTGATCTTGACTTGGGCACAGCCAATGTAGAACTGAGCGCCAGGGTAGCTGGATGCGACATGGAGAGCAATCTAGGCTGATGTGTCAGACGAAGATGATTCGCTGGGGAAAGGTGTACTCACAATCTCAGCACGGAGCAAGTACTCTCCAGCAGGGAGAGAAGAGGGGATGGTAACGGTGTGCTTTCCGCTGTTGGAGTTGACAACGTCGGTTGCCCATTGGCCGCCGGAGAGCAAGCCAGAGGAGTAGATCTTGGTCCAGACGGCACCTTGGCCGTTGAAGGAGGCAGCGGTGGATGGTGCCTTGGCGATGTAGACCTGGACGGGGCCCTTGTGGCCACCGGAGATGGGGTCTTCACCAGTTCGCTGGGCGTGTTGGTGCCATTCGAAGCTACAACAAATTTTCAGACCTCTAGGTATGCATTGGGTGAACAATATCCTTACGTGATGGAAGCTCCAGCGGGGATGCTGGCGGTGCTCACGCCAGAGCCAGAGAGGCCATTGACATTGCAAGTAATATCAGTGGAGGTAACATCGGTAACCGGGTTATTGTTCGGAACGACACGAATGTTGTTGTTTAGTCCTTGGTCTGCCTGGAAAAATATTGGGATGAGGATCATTCATAACACGCCACAAAGAACCCCACTCACTCCATTCACCCAGATGTATTGCATGGTGACTGGAGGATATTCATCAATACCAAGGCATCGCGGTAATTTGGCGCAGAAACGTACAATGGGCATTGGCAGCCGCCACAGAGGCGAGGATAGCAAGAGCGAGCTTCATGTTGGCTTGAGAAAATGTCAGAAGGACGAGATGCCTGGCTTTTATATCGCTCTGCCGCTAGTCAGGAACAACTACCGGGCCTGCCACAAGACGAAGAACCGCCCGTTGAATTGCTCATTCCCGCCAGAAAAGCTCAGCAGACTCTGCCGAGGCTCAAAAATAGTGACAACGCCTTCTGCGGTTGATTAGCTCGGCAAAATTGATCACTGTTGACAAGAAATGTACAGACGCGTGGGCAACGAAGAGGCAAATCTGCGAAAGAATACAGCTGCCCCAGGGTCACGATGGCCTCTCCAGGTTCCGAGATTGAGGCGGGGGATATTTCTCGGAGACGGAACGTGCTGAACTGCTATCATGGCGTCACCGCAGTGTTTCCGGAGCAATGATTGGTGGCAAAATTAACGAGAGAGCTTAGAGATCTACCGCTGTTGCGGGTGACGCAAACATGTCACTAGTGGAGCCATGAAGATCGATTAAAGATAGACGATAATAGGATCTGGACGTCAGGGCACCGAGCATGACCCGTTGAACCAATCTCAGATTGCTCTGGCGTTCCAGCAAGTTCCATCTGTACAGCAAAATATCAACCGGGATTAGCAGAATGAAGCTAATCTCGCGAGACTCAGCCCCGCCATACTACGAGTAGATTTCCCGACAGCGATTATACATTGACGAGCCTGCAGTCTGAGGCCATTCAATTGACAATGATGATGGCACAGAGCAAGTTATTTCATACTCCGCCACACGCGTTCATTCAACGTCCATTCGGTTCACCACGTTCAGCACAAAAGTTTACTGAAAGTTCCCGGCCGAGGACCGATATTTTGTATAAACCATTACTCCAGCTTCCGACCATCTGCCGGAAGATTAAGGAGTTATTGAAACATGTCTGTTCTCTTGGAAACATCTCTGGGTGACCTTGTCATTGACTTGGAAGTCGATGCTTGTCCTAAGCTCTGCGAGAATTTCTTGAAACTTTGCAAAATATACTACTATAACTTGAACGCTTTCTTCAATGGTATGTCTTGTCAGCTACCCTTTAATTCAGGTGCTGATCCTTTTCCTAGTGTCAAAGGACTTTTTGGCCCAAATTGGAGATCCAACAGCTACGGGAACTGGTGGCGAATCAGTATGGTCCTACATTGCCACTACTTCATCGCCTCCCGACAAGTCTGTTCCTCGCTATTTCCCACCTGAGATAGTCCCAAGATTAAAACACAAGCAGAAGGGAACGGTCTCCATGGCCGTTGCGCCTGCACTGGAAGGACAGAGAGGCGGATGCGGAAGCCAATTCTTTGTGACTTTGGGCGACAACATCGACTATCTGGACGGAAAGCATGCCGTATTTGGACATGTAGTCGAGGGTTTGGAGACTTTGGATAAAATAAACGAAATCTTCACCGACCAAGATGGAAGACCCCTGAAAGACATTCGGATTCGGCACGTAGTCATCCTTGGTAAGCCTATGCGTGCTGTGTAATTGTGGCGAAAGTTGACACTTCTCTCTGCCAAGATGACCCGTTCCCCGATCCCCAAGGGCTCATTCAACCGCCCTCATCGCCTACACGACCTCCCGATAATTCGACAAGGATTGCAGAAGATGAAGATCCGCTTGCTACTCTACCTGAGGAAGAGGAAGAACGGATACAACGTGAAAAAGCCGCCGCCGCATCGGCGCTGACGCTTGAGATGGTTGGCGACCTTCCTTTCGCAAATATTCGACCGCCAGAAAATGTTTTATTCGTTTGCAAACTCAACCCTGTCACCACTGATGAAGATCTGGAGCTTATCTTCTCGAGGTTCGGCACGATCATCAGTTGTCAGGTCATCCGGGACAAGCAAACTGGCGATTCGCTCCAATATGCATTCATTGAGTTTGACCGACGAGAAGATGCCGAGCAGGTGAGTAGACTAACTTTAGGTATCTGATCGTGCGGATGGCTGATACATTTATCAGGCGTACTTCAAGATGCAAAACGTGCTTATTGATGATCGTCGGATATGGGTAGACTTGTAAGGCTTCTGTGTTCCGCATGGTGTCCAGTTTCAGCTAACCATTTTTCAACAGCTCACAATCAGTGGCGAAGATGAACACACAATGGTCAAATGATATCAAGAAAGGACCTGCCTCTGGGAGAGGGCAAGGCGGCTTTGGAGGACGAGATGACCTGGAGAAAACTCGCCGGTACAGGGAGGAACATGAGCGGTCAAGCTCTGGTCGAAATCAATACGGAATGGTATTCGACGTGCCAGACGCTAGTTCAAGCCATCGGCGCAAACGCAGTCGGAGCAGAGATCGACGTGATGACTCAAGAGAGCGCCGAAGGAGACGCTCCCGGTCTCCACGAGACCATCGCAGGCGCAGCAGTAGGGAGGACCGTGACCGGCGCCGACATTGATTCTGCATTGGAACTTTGTTTGCCGATATTTGTTCCGCCTCAGTTCAATACAGACACCCAATCAAAGTTCCTGCGGGTCGGCCAGGGCAACCGTTTCATTGCATCTTTGGATCGTTCTGGACACTGAATTGGCACTGCCTTGATCGTTTGATACCTGTATTTGGGCGCGGTGGGAGTATATGACTCTACCGTGATACTTCAAATACCAAGCCAAACACTCTTTCTTGCCTAATTCCTACCGCTTCCTCTTTGCATTATCACCTACAATATGGCCGTAGAAAAGTTCCACTATGACGATGCAGACGCTATTCTTCTCTCCTGCGAGCAGGAAAACCCACTCGAATTCCATGTTCATCGATGCATCCTTATCGCCGCCTCGCCTTTCTTCAGCGACTTGTTCTCATTACCACAGAAGTCGCCCAGCGCAGGGCTGCCCATAATTCCAGTTTCGGAATCCCGCCAAACACTATCCACCCTCCTTCAGTTTGTGTATCCTGTAGAGGACCCTATCATAAGCTCGCTGGATGAGCTGGTACCCATTCTCCTCGCTGCTGTCAAATACGATTTCTTGTCGACCATAGTAACCCTGCGCGGTTTGCTGGTGGAGTCGCGGTTCGTTGAAGCAGAACCCACGCGCGTTTTCGCAATTGCGTCACGGTTTGACCTCGAGGAAGAAGCCAAGATTGCTTCCAGATACACGCTCAGGATTAACCTCATTGATGCTCCATTTTGCGATGACTTCAAGCACATCACCGCATGGGCGTACCATCGACTGCTCAGTCTCCACCAAAAACGGGCAAAGGCATGCTTGGAGTTGTTGGAACGACCGAAAGACGTCAAGTGCATGCAATGCAATGGTTCCGTATACGCGGCTCTCAATACGCCCAAGTGGTGGTCGGAGTTCGACAAGCGTGCGAGGGAGGAGTTGAGTGTGAGGCCGAGTACGGCCATCATTTTCAGCATGGAGTTCTTATCGCAGGCCGTCGCTGCGTCGGGTTGCCCAAGATGTGCCGGAAGTGTACTGGATTCTTGGAAATCCTCGAGGAGCTGAAGAAACGATTAGACGAGTTGCCAGCGACAGTTTAAAGGCTGGGCATTGGACAGTTTTCCGCATCATATATTCCTAAATTATTGATCCCTTGATGATACCTTGCATCCACCTTGGTACTTGTAGCGATACCCTGCACCTAATACTCGATGTAGATTATAATTGTAGTACATACGAACCATCTCTAATGTTAATGGCGTTATCTTACAGCTTGAGGCTTATTTGCAATGCATCACCGAACGATAAGATCCTTCCGTCACTGGTCATCGATTCTCCGGACCACGAGCGTAGCCATGTAAAGATCGAGGTTCAATTTTACTCCTCTCAGGACTTGGTTCCATACCACCACCATCTTACTATTATGACTACCCCTCAGCTCGCTGCTTTCAAGATCCCAGAGATCAACAATGAGCCCATGGTACGTGAAAACAGCGTTCCCATAGGCATGCAAGTCTAATGACCGTGTAACAGAAAGCCTATGCTCCGGGCTCCCAGGAGCGTCAGGCCCTTCAAGCTGCTATCGCGGAGATGGAGCAGCAACTCCCATTCGAAGTCCCCTGTATTGTTAACGGTGAACCAGTACGCGTCTGATAGTACGGAGCGGAAGGCACAATCTAATCTCGCCTCTTTAAAGATCAAAACTGGAAAGCTCGCTAAACAGCCTTTGCCTCATGACCACGCTCGTCATCTCTGCACCTATCATGAAGCAGACGAAGCGACAGTCGCAAAAGCCATTGACGGTGCTCTTGCTGCAAAGGCAGAGTGGGAGAGCCTGCCTTGGAATGACCGTGCCGCAATCTTCTTGAAGGCTGCAGACCTCGTTAGCGGAAAGTACAGATACAAGCTCATGGCCGCCACCATGCTTGGCCAGGGAAAGAACGCCTGGCAGGCCGAGATTGACGCTGCTGCAGAGGTGCGCGATTTTCGCAGCCAACTTACTAAGACTGACAAGATCCGGGATTTGCTCTCCAGCTGACGGACTTCCTGAGATTCGGCGTCAAGTTTGTTGAGGAACTTTACTCCCAGCAACCTTCCAAAAACGCACCTGGTGCATGGAAGTAAGTCTCCTCCTGTTTACAGGCTTGTCTGCAACATCTAACATAATCCTAGTCGTGTCGAATACCGTGCGCTTGAAGGTTTCGTTTTAGCCGTTTCACCATTCAACTTTACTGCAATCGGAGGGAACCTTCCCGGAAGTGCGTATATGCTATTTTAAATTCCATTAAAAGCGTGTTTAACCATCACTCTAGCACCTGCACTCGTCGGAAATGTCGTCGTCTGGAAGCCGTCGCCCGCAGCCACCTACTCTAACTATATTATTCACCAAATCTTTACCGAGGCTGGGATGCCACCCGGTGTGATCCAGTTCACCCCAGGCCCTCCCCCAGAGGTAGTAGCGCAGGCCATCAACCATCCTTACTTTGCTGCCCTCCACTTCACTGGAAGCACCTTCGTCTTCAAGAAGTTGTGGAAGGATATCGCAGCAAACGTCGACACCTACAGGGATACCCCAGGATTGTCGGAGAGACTGGTGGAAAGAACTTCCATATTGTTCACAAGTCTGCTGAGATCAAGAATGCTGTTATCCAAGCTATCAGGGGAGCCTTTGAGTATCAAGGTATACGCGTTGATAATCGACGAACTGTGGACGCTAATGACGGCATACAGGTCAAAAATGCTCTGCCCTATCACGTCTCTACGTTTCTGCCTCCGCTTGGAACAACGGCTTCAAGGATCAACTCCTTGAGGAGATTGCTAAGATCAAGGTTGGACCTTGCACAGACTGGAGCAACTTCATGGGTCCCGTCATGTAAGCCTACATCCAATAATGTCGAAGAGTAACTTACAAACTTTTCTCTAGTGGCCGCCCCGCCTATGACAAGATAACCGGCTACATCCAAAAGGCTAAGGAAGCCGGAGGAGAAGTTCTCATTGGAGGTTCGGGTGACGATTCCAAGGGCTACTTCATTCAGCCTACAGTCATCCTCACCAAGGATCCCAAGTCGATCACCCTTCGTGAAGAGATCTTCGGCCCTGTTGTCACTGTCTACGTCTTCGAAGATGCCGATTATGAGAAGACTTTGGATATCATCGACGAGACCACTGAATATGCTTTGACGGGAGCAATGTACGTTTTCTCTCCCGAAAGCATTGAGGTCATTCATTAAGCACTGTTTTAGCTTCTCAAGCGAGCGTAAGGCTCTCCTGACTGCCACGAACAGGCTCCGCAACTCCGCTGGCAATGTGTATTACAACGAGAAGTGCACAGGTGCTGTCGTTGGTCAGCAGCCTTTCGGTGGTGCAAGGGCCAGTGGCACGAATGACAAGGCAGGAAGCATCGCCATCTTCTACCGTTTCGTCAGTGCAAGGAGTATCAAGGAGAACTTTGTTGGGCTTGAGGATTTCCAGTATCCTTCTAACTTGGTTTGATGGGTGGGATAGTTATAGAATTGCAATGTAGTGAATAATGAGAAATAATGGAGCAACAAAATGGAATGTATGCTTTTAATCCGTCTAGAACTTGTGAATGTCGTTCGTCTAAATAAGGCTTATATGTTAGCTCGAACGCCTCCACTGCAGCAGCAATTTCGGACGCACCTTTATATGCCACTCAAGCGTGGTGACAAAAGCCAGAAAACGATAATCCTACTGCAGTGCCAGTAATATTACACCTGTCGTCCTCTGGCAAGGATGCAATATTCTCGTCAACTCGGATTCTGCTCTTCCCATTGTCGGAGGTCTGACAGTAGGGTTTCTTGTTCGGGAACTGAGAGTGGGCTCAAGCCTGTGTCTGCGCAATGAAGGACGTGTCTACACTTCAGTGCAGTTTCTGTGCTCCAAGCATGCAGAGGCAAGTTTAGCTAATTCAGCATGACTTGATGTGGCTCGTTTGTGACACCAGCGAATCGATGAATCCGGGTTCGGACCACGATTTGAGTTAAAGCTTGTCAGCCACACTTTTGCGCTTTTCGACATCAATGCAGGAGCCAAGCTGTAGGGAAGAACAACGGTTGTCTAAGACGTTAGCGAGAAACGGTCGTGTGCCGGCCAAGTTTAGGGGTAATTCTGAAAGATATTCCGTGGATAGGGCGTTCATTCCACCCATATATCAACACATAGCCAAGACATCCCGAAAGCTAAGAATAACGTCCACAGCCATACACTTGGATCCTTGACGGTAGCCGTTGCAGTTCAGAGCAGGAAGCTGTTATTTGGCTCTATTGATGCGGCACTGAAAGTGGCTGTGCAAAGCTAATTGGCCTTGCACGTCGGACGCGTCGACTTGCTCAGAGACGCCAACAGCCTCTGACTCGTTCCCTTTCATCTTTCCTTCTGACCATAGACGTTCATAATGGCGACCACTGCCGATGACAAGTTCGCAACTATGCCACCGAAAACGGCAGATCTAGACGAAACATGGACGTTTCTTAACGAAGGTGTAAACCACATTATGACCCAACTGGATGCTGGATTATCTTTCAAATCCTATACCAGTCTGTACACGACAGTGTACAACTACTGCACGTCGACAAAAATGACGACAAGGTCGGATGGGAACAGATGTAAAGTTTCTTCTTTGCTCAACATGAGTGGCAAAGGCTAAAACGTGGTTTCCAGCTGGTGCCAACCTCGTGGGATCAGATCTATACGGGCGTCTCTCAGGATACTTTGTCGAGCATTTTAAGCCTATGCTGCAGGTATGCGTTGAAATAAAATGTAATTTGGCTCTAAAACCGACCAAAATTTGCCACAGAGAACCACCGAGCTCGAGGACATAGAGCTGTTGAAGTACTACGCCGCGCAGTGGGATCAATACACCACCGGAGCCAACTTCCTCAATCGTCTCTTCACATACCTGAACCGCTATTGGGTGAAACGAGAGCGCGATGAGGGAAAGAAAACGATCTACCCCGTCTACACAGTAAGCTCGCGTAATCACCTGTTTGACGCGTCTTGTGCTCACCGAAAGTTTAGCTTGCGCTGGCGCAGTGGAAAGATCACTTCTTCTCCGAAATCCAACAGGACAACGCGAAGCTTGCCAACGCTGTCCTTCGCCTCATCACCCAGCAGCGAAATGGGGAGGTGATTGACCAGGGCCTCGTCAAGAAAGTCGTCGATTCTTTCGTATCTCTCGGTCTCGATAGTACCGATCCAAACAAAGAAAACCTCGATGTTTACAAGGAGCATTTCGAAACTCCTTTCCTGGCTGCAACCGAGCAGTACTATAAGCAGGAATCAGAAACCTTTTTGTCCCAGAACACAGTTTCTGATTACCTCAAGAAGGCAGAAGAACGACTTAGAGAGGAAGAAGATCGGGTCGAGCGGTATCTACATACCAAGACGCGTAAAGACCTCGTGAGCAAGTGCGAACACGTTCTCATTCGAGAACATGCAGAGCTTCTCTGGGAGAACTTCCAAAGCCTCCTTGACTTCGACAAGGATGAGGATCTGCAGCGCATGTATGCTCTCCTTGCAAGGATACCTGAAGGGCTGGAGCCATTGCGCAAACGCTTTGAGGGACATGTCAAGCAAGCAGGCCTCAATGCCATCTCCAAGCTCGTCGCGGAGGCAGATTCCAACACCGATCTCGACCCCAAAATCTATGTCGATGCACTACTCCAAGTCCACCACAAAAACTTGGAGACCGTCACCAGGAGTTTCAAGAATGAGGCTGGTTTCGCAGCAAGTCTGGACAAGGCCTGCAGGGAGTTCGTCAATCGTAATGCTGCGACTGGCTCAACCTCGAGCAAGTCTCCAGAGTTGATTGCCAAGCATGCGGATATGTTGTTGAGGAAGAGTAATAAGGTTGCAGAGGAGGATGATCTTGAAGGCGTATTGAACCGTGTCGTGAGTACCTGGATATTCTGTCAACCTTTCAACACATTTTGACAATTATATCAGATGATCTTATTCAAATACCTCGAGGATAAGGATGTGTTCCAGACATACTATACCACGAAGCTTTCCAAACGTCTGATCCATGGTGTCTCTGCTTCAGACGAAGGCGAATCCAGCATGATCTCGAAACTCAAGGAAGCCTGTGGTTTCGAGTACACCAATAAGCTACAGCGCATGTTCACAGGTAACCTATTCACCTTATTTTGCTAAAATGCATACTCATTCCTCTCCATAGACATGAGTCTCAGTAAAGATATCACCGACTCCTTCAAGGAGCGCATGCAGCAGAATCACGACGACATGGATATCAACTTCAGCATCATGGTTCTTGGTACCAACTTCTGGCCTCTCACTCCGCCAGCACACGACTTCGTCATCCCAGCTGAGATTCTTACGACCTACGATCGCTTCCAGAAGTACTATCAGACGAAGCACTCGGGTCGTAAACTGACTTGGCTCTGGAACTACTCCAAGAACGAACTGCGCACAAACTATCTGAACCAGAAGTACATCCTCATGACCAGTTCGTACCAGATGGCGGTTCTTGTGCAGTACAACAAGAACGATACCCTATCGCTTGATGAACTGCTTACCGCAACCTCCATTTCCAAGGATCTGCTCGTGCAGGTTCTTGCATTGTTGGTGAAGGCGAAGATCTTGATCAACGACGAGAAGGAGCAATACGATCTCAACCCCAGTACGTTTTTGGACATTATGGTTCGTGCGTTCTGTGCCTGACTAACTGTGTTCAGACTTCAAGTCGAAGAAGATTCGTGTCAACCTCAACTTGCCTATCAAGGCCGATATTAAGGCAGAAGCCTCCGATGTCCAGAAAGCTGTGGATGAAGACCGTAAATATGTCATCCAAGCCACCATTGTCCGGTATGTAAAACACCTTTGGCAAGAGATACATAATGATGACTTTTTCGTTTGTAGAATTATGAAAGCACGAAAGACAATGAAGAACCAAGCCCTCATCCAAGAAGTCATTCAGCAGATCTCCCAACGATTTACGCCCAAGATTCCTGACATCAAGAAGGCCATCGAGACCCTCTTGGAGAAGGAATACATAGAACGTGTAGATGGGTCCAAGGACACCTTCGCCTATGTTGCATAAATTTCCTTTCCTCTTGAAACGGTTCTTCCGTTCATTTGCTATCGCTACTTTACCATACTTCTTCTACATATCTCGCATTCTTGCACGCATATCTTTTTTTTGCTTAATGTCATGTCCACATCCTTGGAACCAATTTTGTCACTAGGGAGTCTTTGGCGCAATAGCCCAAGATGGTTGAGGACCAAGGCAAGGCAACAAGTATAGATTAAGGGATCAAGATACATTTTATACAGCAATGCCCTTCTCTAACTCGCCCAAGAGCATAGTGCCGTCTTTGCTGCCGGTAAGGACTGTGAAATGCGTTAAAAACGTTTGAAGGACAGAGAAAGGCGCGAAGGAACGTACTGATGGGTTCCTTTGGATGAAAGTCTACTGCTGTGACAGTTCCTTTATGTCCGGGCAACTAGCAGAAATTATCAGAGTCTGTCACGAAAACCGTCAAGAACTGGTATACCTTGTACTGGATTTTCCCACTTTCCACCTCCCATATGCAAACCATTCGGTCTGCACCGCCAACGGCGACGCGCTGTCCACCATCATCCTTGCTCCACGAACCTCTGAGCAGAGTGTTTTCGAAACCAGCGGGCGCGCCCAGAAGAACGCGGTGTACACGGTTCGGCGAAGGTGAGAATGGGCGAACGTCGTGAATGATTGTTTGAGAGGAAAATGAAGGGGAGAGCAGGTATTGGCCGTTTGGAGATAGGGATAGAGATGTAGGGGTATCCGTGTGCCCTGTTAGAGAGTAGACTTGCTCTCCTTTTCGGAGGTCGTATACCTATAAAAGCGTCAACATAAGGACTATTGCAGTGGCAATGAACGTACGTGGATTTCATTATCCAAAGCGCCGACGTAAATATTGTTTCCATCTGCGCTCCAGCAAACTGCAGTAACAGGGCATTTTACATCTAGCGTGGCCACGGCCTGTTTGCCTGCATCCTCGCCGCCTTCCCAAACTTTCACAGTCCCATCGTCTGACCCAGTAGCGATGAGCTCGGTTCCAGATCCACCACCCATAGTTCTGTCGAGAGTGTTTATAATTTCCCGGTGGGCACGTATCTTGCGGAGACGCTGGCCAGTCGTTAGGTCCACGGTTGATAGCAAGTGGTCTGCAGAAACGGTGTACAGCGTCGAAGAGCATAATGACCACTGGAGGTCAAGAATAGGTGCTTTTGTGAGGTTAGAGATAAGGCCGTAGTTGGTGTTAGGAGGATATGTTCTCCATAGCGCTGTCAAGAGCAACATTAAGAACTCTTGTTGTCAAATTACGGTTCATTGCAGAGGTACTTACAAACGCTTCGATCTGCCGAACATGCGGCAATATTCTGTCCAGTAGGGTCGAATCGACAGCTCAAAATTTCAGCCTATGATATTGGTTTCTTTTCAGTTTTTCCTTGTACATTCATTTGAAAAAACACGTACCGAGTGCGCGCCATTCAAACTAATGATTGGTGCCTCCAATCCACTCGTCCGCTGAACTGTTCTGACCAGGCCCTTGCTCCGTTCATCTCCAGAGGATATGATAATCTGATTCGAGGGGGGAGTATCTCCTCTTGCCCTTTTTACGAGAATTCCAGTTGGAGGAGGCGAAGGACCGCGTTTCGACATTTTATGGCGATGGTGACTGAAAGCCCAGCCTGAGTTGTCGGCGTTGAGTCTGCTGGCTTTCGAAACTAACAAGGATCAACAAAAGAGTCGAGCTAAGAATTTCGTCTAACAGTTTGGAAGCCTCGAGTGTGCAATTCGTTCATTGTTTCAATTGAGTAAATAGAGAGTAATGAGTGTGTGGATCCTATGTAAACAAGGAGTGTGGTAATTGGTTGTATGCGATGCTAACCCAGTTGTAGAAAGACCAGTTTCAAAAACAGTTAGAAATAAAATTAGAGGTATCAGGGATAAATTTATTGGGAATATTAAGGAGAATTCTCGTCGGGGTGAACCAAAAAAAAAAGTCCAAATGTTGAGAAATAATAAGGATAGTCAGTCCAGGTGAGCGCGTAACTCAGGATCGCTCGGCAAGAATACTTGAATCTACCACTTCGCCGAGGCTCTTGGTCTTCGCCTTTGGTCTCGGTCGTGGTTTAGGCTTTGGCTTTGAGGGGGTATCGGAATCGCTCTGCTCCTTAGCAGCAATGGATCTCGTCCGTGAATGAGATCGGGTAGGAAGCTCCACAACTACCTCCTTCAGCGGTGTCGGGCCAGAAGCCTTGCCCGAATTAGGCTGCATAGCACCCTTTAGAGAGGCTCTGCTAGATTTGGGTTTGAGGGCTTTGGTGACAGTCGATTTGGGCTTGGGGGTCGGTTTCTGAGGTTCGGATGCGGGCTCTGGGGAGGATTCAAGGGGAATGGACTTCACTAGCGGGCTGCTAGTCCTTGGGGTAGACAGCGCCTTCGCCTTGGGTGAAGTGGGTTTAGGTCTAGCACGAGACTTGGGTTTAGGGCTTGAAGGAGGCGGAGCTGCAGCAGGTTCGGAGTCCACGTCCATGGCATCTGCATTAGCGCTTGTAGACGGAACACCTGCTTCCTCGGCGGTTGCGACAGATTTCCTGCTGGTTCGCGGTTTCTTCGTCACCCTTCGACTCTTGTTGGACTGAGGTGATTCTGAGAGGGAAGTGGGATTGGAGGCATTGGATTGCTTCTCGTCCTCGTTGTCGCTATCCTCATCCACTGGCGCTCGTGCGCGTTTCCGCGTTGTGCGTGCTGACCGGGGTGGGGCGTTGCATCGCTTTCTCTCGCAAGAAATGAGTTTGTCATCGTAAATGCTGGAGTCTGCACGGAAACGTGCGCGTTTGAGGTCCGTCTGGAGGGGAAGTCAGGGATCACACTTAATTATAATGTCGAAAACATCACGTACGGTATGCTTTCCTTCATAGCACCACCCATCAGGAGGACCCATATTTCCATCTCCTTCTGTGGAGCGGCCACAGCAGCCCCAGAGTGTCTCGAAGGTCGTGCTATTTGAAGCGACCCTTTCTACCTCCGCACTTTCGTCGTCGTGTGCGACTAAGCAGCTTCTGCCGGTGTTCTCGACTTCGAAGTAGGATTTGTGACACCGGACGCAGTGAAGCTTCGGTGGCGGAACAAGTTCCGAGAAGAAAGAGGTAACTTGAGCGAGTGTGTCTGCTGAGAGCTGATCCGTGGATTCGAGATGTGAAAGGGTGTAGGTGTGCAGGATCTTGGCTGGAATTGATTCAATCAAGTTCCTCAGATCGTCCAGCTTCTGTTCTAGAGAGACTTCTGGTGGCGGCGATGGTGTTACTGGGGGATCTCTTGAAGGAGAGATGTCGGTGTCATGTATAGACGGTGAAGGAGTGCGCAATTGAGCTTGTTGGGTACCGGTTGACGGTCCAGCTACTGCGTTGGTAGCTTCTTCGACCGCCTGCGGTACAGAGTCTCTTCTTCTTGTAAGAAAACCAAAGACCATCGTTTCGTTAAGAACTAGCTTCAAAACGAAAAGACAGCCTTTATACGAGCAATGGTTATCACGACCGACGCCTCGTTGAATCAATGAAGCGCGCTGTTACCCACGCTGACTCCACGCGATAGTCACGTGCGAATATACGGCCCATCGTGAAACTGTAACGAGGAACACGCCAGTCTTTGAAACTTGTATTGCATCTGCATAGACATCAGAGGACAATGTGCTCGTAGCTGTACGCGTCGCCGACGAATACTTTGACGATGAGCACAGAATCTAAGCCGAACGAAGAAGCACCAAACGCGGCGATAACCGATCAATTAGACGCGCACAGGGCTTCCAATATAAAAGACGGCGAACTCAAGCTCAACAGCTTACGTCTGGTCTTTCAGGTTCAACCATGGCTCAACCAGTTCAAAATGCCCAGATCGTGGAAGAGAGAATGACATTCCCCCCGTTCCCCACTGCTCCTCCAGGTGTGACTATCATCCCGTTCGAAGATTACCACGAAAACGGCATTCGAATGTTCCCATCCGATGGCGACGATACTGAGCGAGATGGCTTGGGTATACCAACCATGGTCTTGAGTAAAGAACACACGACCGATAAGTGTAAAACTGAGACCAGTAGGAAACGAAAGCAACCATCTCGGGCAAAGACGTCGCAACCACCAAGCGCTAGAATCGAATGGTATGAGCATTGGGCAGCTGGAGAAGACCTCCGTACCAGTGGTCCTTACAATCCGTGAGTAGTTGTTCTTATATGCGCATATAGTCACTTATTAACTTGTTTTCTGGACCCAGACTCGTCGCTCCTATGGATAGATTATACGAGGCCGCGATTCATTTCAGGAAAGGACGATGGTGGCCACCGTATAACAAGCACCTTTCTGGACACTGGGACCAGGTATATTAGACGTTTTTCAATTTTTCCTTGAGCTGGGACTGATCATGTGTCCATAGTTCAGGCTCTTTGTCGGGCTTCTTTCAAACACGCCCGTCTGGAATCGCGTCGATAAGGAGAAGAAAGAAGAAGAAGGTCCTGAATCCGATGATGAAGACGCCTTTGAGAGGGAATCCACAGAGGTCCTCGAAACGAACAAACCGCCTCCTTTCAAGGGCCAGACGGCTCGTCTTCGCCCTCGTCCCCCTATGCTCTATACGGCAAAGAACCCGCCCAGGTCAATAGCGACGCCGAGGTCAAGGAGATGATTGATGAAGAAACTGCTCGCAGGGAAGAAGCCATGTTCGACTTTTTGGATAACCCCGAAGGAAAGACCAAGATATTCCTTTCCTCTTATCTGCGAAACCAGGGTCTCATTTGGTGAGAGTTTTCGAACTCTAACTTCCCACATTAAAGCTCAATACAACGACTTCTTAGGTACGACCGTAATCTCATTTACATCCCCAAACTTGTCGGCTTCTTCGTCAACTTTATTCTGCGGAGTCGCGTCTTCATCAACGAACCCGAGATAGAGAAAGGTTTCCGAAAAGCTGCTCAAGTCGCTGCTCTAGCCGAGAAAGAGTTAATTCTCACCTCAAAGGTCTCGAAAGAGCTTCCGGATAAATTCGCTCGTTGCATGAAGGAATGTTGGGGTCAAAAGGCTGACGGCTACAAGGTAGTCGAGGGCGTGTCACACCCCGCTTATCCGACACGGGGTGTAACACCTCCACCTGCAGAAATGGATGTCGACAAAACCGACAAAGCCTCTGACGAAGAGCCTGAGGCCAAGCGCCCGAAGCTTGACTCCGATGGACCCTCCACCACTGCATCAACTACGCCCGATATCGTCAAGAAGCTTGATGAGCAGTTGTTGGAAGCTGATATCAAACTCCTCGATGTGAACGAACTCGTGAAGGAGGGTCAGATCCGTGAAGCAATTTCTGACAACCTTGATGGCCCCAGTACTGCCGGTGTTGATTCGACTTCTGGCTGGGGAGACGCCTCCAGTACCGGTTGGGGTGGCGCAGGGTGGGGAGATACCTCTGACGGCGCCAAACCATCTGAAGCTTTCTTGGCTTCAATTGAGGCTGAAAAGGCGGAACAAATAGAACTGAACGAGTGGAACACGCCTGCCGTTGTGTGGGATCCCCCGAAGTACACGCTCTCCTACCTTTAATGGGTCCGACTGCGTTCCCTTTGACCCATACCAGCGGCATTGTCGAATGGTCTCTCCGTCGCATCAAGTCATTCACCCCTCCCCCAACCGGCTACTATTCAGAAATCAGCTGTGAGCTCCGATCCCAACCCGGATGCCGTTGAGATTGAGCTTGAGCGTCGTTTCGCAAAGCTTGTCATGGAGCCCTGGCTTGGTTGGGACAAGGGGAACGACGAGCTCCCCCACCTCGCTAATCCTCGTATCCTAGAGACATCCAGGGGTCCCGTTACCGGCATCGTACAGGAGGATGGCCGAGTCGAACCTGACCCAATGGTTGCTGCTTCTGCTGCGCCCGCCAGCGGACCTAAACCCCACGATCCCAGTCAGGATGATATCACGGTTCTCGTCGATCCTGTCGCCCTCCCTGCCTTCTGCGAGGGACTGGGTATTGGCGCAACTTGGGTTCAGATCGCCAGGGAACAGGATCTCGCAGCCGATGACGGCAAGAAGAAGAAGAAGTCAAAGAAAAATACGAGATTCTGGTACGCGGAGGAAGTTTTAATGGTGATTCCGAGCTTCCACACCTAAACGAGGGTAACATACTGCTTTTTTGGTGGGTTTATTCAGCTCTTGATCTTTGAGTTCATCACTGATATTCTGCACTCAAGATGGAATGTGACGACTGGAAATGAATTCTTGATGGATGGCCTTGTTACTGAAAGTCTGGCCAAGTTGCGAAAGAGGAATTGTACAATATGGCTTGCGAGTGTTAAATGGATACCCGATTTGCAGAATTGCTTCCGCTTTAGCAATAACCACTTACGTCATATCGAGCCCATTCACAAACACGACACGACCGTGACTGACCCGGCAACTCCTAGCTTTATCATCATGTCTGCTGCTCCGTCCAACGATTCTGGGAAAACATATCGCAATGAATGTACAGGTGCTGCGCTAGAGACGGTCAGGAAGCATGAAGAACAACAGGACATCACTCTTTTCGGGAGCTGCTTCTGCCCTTTTGTGCAGAGAGTTTGGGTCGCATTTGAGTATCTTGAGATCCCCTACAAGGTGTGTAATTTTACTAGCTAGTTCATGAAGATGATCTGAAGTAAAATGTAGTGGTGTTGGCAAACTTTTTCTTCCCGATTACACCTTGTTGATCTTTCGTACAGATGAGGTAGATCCCTATAAGAAACCGAAGGACCTCTTAGAGGTGTCGCCGAAAGGCCTTGTACCAGGACTGAAGTTGCATACCTTCAACCCGCCCAAGGCTCTGAACGAGAGCACGGTCATTCTGGAATATCTGAATGAGTTCGCATCTACTGAATTTCTACGTAGGTGCCTTGCTGAAGTCTGACCCAAGCGTAGCAGCATCTACTACGAAGCGGAGTCTCCTTCCACCTCTTAGCAACCCCTGTAGGTATCTCTTCTTGTTATGACCTCACGATACTCATGGGTCACGCAAATCTACAGACGCACGTTCGCTCATCCGTCTCCAATGTGACCACGTTAGTAGAAACCTTGTTCCAGCATTCTATCGATATCTCCAAGCCCAAGATCAAGGTGCCCAAATCGAAGCTGGAAAAGAGTTCCTCTCCTCCATCGAGAGCCTTGTTCTCCTCCTGGAACGGGCCGAGAAAGAGATTCTCGGAGGTGGAGGCACCACAGGGCAAGGAGAGCTTCAAGCCCTCAAAGCTGGCCTTGGCTTGTGGGTGGAAGGTGGAGATCTCAATCTGACAGATGCTATGGTCAGCCCATGTGAGTATGGCTTGACCAAACCGACCTGAACGTGGCCTGATGTGCTTTCAAGGGCTGTTCAGAGCTACGAATGCATTGAAGCACTACCGAGGTTTCACTTTGCCTAGTGGGCAGAAATTTGATGCATATATTCAACGACTCTTCGACCATCCAGCCTTCAAAGGGACTTGCAGCACTGAAGATCTCTACCTTAACAGTTACGAGCGGTATGTGTTCCCCGGCCTCCTCCTGACTTGCCAAAGGCTCATCTAGCCTGCAGGTATGCCTTCAATCGCCCAAATACGAGTCAGGTCGCAAATGCGATCAACTCTGGAAGGGGTTTGCCATAGACGATGTTGAAGAAACTCACGTTCATCAAATGTAATAATAGAGTTCTTCCGTATTAGGAACTAGGCATTATTGAGTCTCCGAAAACACTCTTGTAGAAGGTTCAAGTTTCCCCACCCGCCATAAAGCAACGAAGCACGTATGGATCACGCGTTCCACTCCAAGAACCAGTGGATCTCAATCAGGTTGGCTGTTCGGTGATTTCTTTCTGCGGGCTCCGAATGATCTTGAATATTCCTCACATCTGTCACTTGTTCCATCCTTAGAACATTCAGTCTGTCGCTCAAAAAAGTGCCTCACCATTCTGATAGAAAGGCTCAACTATACTGGGTATAGACAGGCAGCTTGTAATCGGATTCATCTGGATCTAGGGCACTATCTACATCACTTCTGCGTGTCCGTCGTCATTGAGCGTCACCTGTTGTCCAAACGGCGTCTTACCAGCTCTACTGCCTGGGTGGAGTCATTCAATCATTTGGTTAGAGTTAGACGACACTCACACCTTCTTGCGCCATTCCCTGTTAAGATTGTCCGTTATTCCTTGGTACCAGCAAGTCTACCATAAACGCATCGTACCCTAACATTTGGCGGCGCCCTGGGTTCCTTTTTCCCATGAAATCTTGTTAGGTAGCCAGTGGAAGCTGAAAAACACTGTCTGCTTGACCTAATGCTGCATCTAAATCGGCCTGTTGACACAGAAAACTGTGGGGTTGATATCGCTCTGCTGCAAAACTGGAGCTACAACATCCCACTTGTTTGGGATGCTTCCTTGGATTGCGGGAAGTTGCAACCGCCGTCTTCGCTCCCCTCAAGCACCTGCTCCAAGCATGGCGCCGAAATCACAACCCCAAAACTCCCATCTTTCTGTACCTCTTCGGAAAGATGAATGAGATCTATACTAGATACAAGCTCAGCTGGAATAGAGGGCTGGAGCTTTCCGAAGAGGTATAAAATCCTTCCAGCGAAGCCCACACTTAACCAAGCGACTTGCTTCTGATCATTCTCAACGTCCTCATCGCAATTCATCATGACCTCGATCCCGACTATACCTTTCCAACTTGTCTTTATCCCCCCTGGATCCTCCCTCCCTCCTCCTCCTGGAGCCCGTCACGCAGCGGCCCGCGAGATTGGCGCCCCCATCATAGCGATCCCTGTTGGTCCCGTACCCGGCCAGGCAGCTGTGAGTTTGCCCGTCAGGGTCTGTAGAATGTAGCTCAACTAACATCAAATTACCTAACAGTGGCGTTTCAGACCAGCGAACCAGGAAGGTCTCTATGCAATCGAGGCTGAGCTCCTTGGTGGCAATCCAGGTTTTACCTTACCGGAGGGCGTTCAACCCGATGCCCGAGTTATCTTCGGCGAGGACAAGCAGCCGTGGCGCGTCCAGGTCGAGGAACCCTTCGAGGGAGGATTCCTTGTAACGTGAGTTCGTAGCTCAAAGAAATTGCTCTTATTAATAGTCTCTGTTAGCATCCAAGCCATCACACCCGGCGTCGGGGCCCAAGCATACGTTTCAGTGGAGGGCAGTGATGTACGTGAACCAAGCATGTAGTTTGTAACGTTTAAAGCTAATGCCATTCTAGTTGGCCCTCAAGTACGTCCCAGTGATTCCTGACCAGCAAATTCCCAAGTGGTTGCTTCTCCCCACTCATTTGTAACGATGGAACTCCCATATTGCGCCCTCCTCGAGGTCGATTTGTGAAATATGGTGCCCGATAGTTTGATCCTCCTGTACTACTAGTAGCCCTTGGGCTTATTAAACCTTAAACCACAATACTCCGAATCGAAGTTATTTCAGTCCGTAATGTTCTTAAACCCAAAAAAAATGTGTAAATGATAACCTGAACGTAAACTTGGGGCAACTCTACAACCTCGACAGCGGTGAATATACAGATGAGTTATGTTTGATAGCAAACAAAGTCGAGGTAACCAATCCTCTTTGATCTTAACGGGCGCCTCTTGGGCGTCTCTCTGTAGAACACCTTGATTAGATCTCTCGGTGATGTCCGTGATGCGGTTGCAAAGCGGGCTCAAACGTTTGAACACGGCATGAACTCTTCAACCTTCAACCACTGTCTCCAGCTTCGGTCATCAGCACTGTCCTGGAACATTCAGTCTGTCGCTCCGAGTCAGAGAACGTGCCACCCACCATTCTGATAGAAAGATCCGACCATACTGGACAGAGAAAGCCAGCTTTCAATCATTTCCAACGCATCCAAGGCACCTTAGTACTACCTTCCTAGCTTTCGCAACGCTGTATCACTTAAACTGTCACTACTTCTTATGTTGGGTCTATCAATCAATTGCAATGTTTTGTCACGGATAGCAACTCACGCCTTCTTGCGCGGTGTCTTGCTAGGATTGCCTACTACGCACCTGTTATCCAGCAATGCCCTGGGTTCCTTTCCTCCCCTGAACTTCCGTCAAGTCGACTGCGGAAGCTGCAAACCCCCGTCTGTGCATCAACCGTGGCGCCAAAATCCGCTCTACAATGACATGCAATGAATTTTTGGCGCAATGATATTGTGGACCGCTTTTGCTCCGCTGCGAAACAGGGCACGATGCTTTCAATGGGACCTACTTGGAATGCTTTATACGGCACAAGCTTATTACCGACGTTTCTCGGCCCCTCAAGCATCTGCGCCGAGCATGGCGTAGAATTCAGGCCCTAATATGTCCTACCTTTCTCTGACATCCGAGCCACGAGAATGTTGAAGAGATCTATGTTAGATACAAGCTCAGCTAGAATATCGAGCGGAAGCTTTGCGACGAGGTATAAAGTGCAGCCAACGAACACCACTCCCGGTCAAGCGACAAGTTACTTCTAACTAGTTCTAACACAATCAATTACTATGGCAGCGATACCCTCTGCAGCTTTCCAACTCGTCTATATTCCCCCGGGAGCTTCCCTTCCGCCTCCTCCAGGATCCGTGCACGCGGTCGCCCGCGAACTTGGCTCACCCATTATAGCGGCCCCTGTTGGGCCCGAACCCGGCCGTGGAGCTGTAAGTTTGCATGTAATCTGCAGTGCGAAGCATGTAACTAATATCAAGTTATACAACAGTGGTACTTCAGACCTGCAAATCAAGAGGGTCTCTACGCAATCGAGTCTGAGCTCCTTGGCGGCAATCCAGGCTTCAGCATAATTGGTGATATTGTACCCGATACTCGCGTCATCTTTGGCGAAGACAAACAGTCGTGGCGTGTCCAGGTCGAGGACTCGGTCGACGGAGGGTACCTAGTAACCTGAGCAGATAAACTCGTCAAAGAGACCATCCTGTTGACAGCCTCATAAGCATTCAAGCTGATGTTCGCGTAATTGGGGTTGATGCATTCGTCGCAGTGGAGGGTGGAGATGTACGTGAACCAAGCCGCAGCTTACAGCCTTTGAATCTAACATGGTTTTAGTTGACTATCAAGTTCTTGCCGGTTATTCCTGACCGGGAGGTTCCCAAGTGGTTCCTTCGTCGTTTGTGATGACGCAGTCCACATCCTATCTCCCTTCCTCACTCCTAACCATCGTTAAATTTGGGGATTTTAAATAGTTTTATTTCTAGCGAACCATGTCATTATCGGGATCGACTTATGTTGACTGGATTTGGGTGATTATATCAATATGAGTTTGATCCAACGACATGAAGGGTAGGCTTAGAATGCATATACACGGTGATAAATAAATCAGCTACTGCAAATCAAGCCGAACGCTCAAAGCGACAATCTTGAAAGATTTCAGGAAGTGAACATGCGTAAGAATGTGCATATGTATTGCGGCCGAAAATATAGTTGTCCAAGATGCCCTGACGATCGAAGTTGTTTCCTCCTGGCCTAGAAGGTTGTCATATCGTAAATGTACCAGAGCTCTTCAGCTATTGGGCACGTAAACACAGGAGCAACCAGTGATTCCGCAGGCTCAAAGGCCATTCAATTGAAAGCGTATCACCCTAGCTCGTCCGGCATGTAAGCCCACCACAGCAGTTCCTAGCAATTTTGGAAGGATTCAGACGTGGACCAAAGCCGGGCCGGTGATGATTTGGGAGTAAGATGTAGCGTCGAGCTGCATGTACCTGACCTGAATGTTGTTGCCAGAGTCAATGATAGTGAGAGCTGATATAGTCATTTGTCTTCTTGATAAGGGCGTCAGTCCTATCGGCTCAAGGTGGGGTCATGGAGGTTTTAAAGGTATTGGACTTCACCAACTGGGAGCAGACCACGCTTTGGTACCAAATTGGCCAACGGAAACATTTTGTAGAGGTGAAATTGGACCGTTTGCCAGCGAGGGGTTAATCTGGAGTATGGGGTTCGTTGGGGTATTGACTGGGGTCGAGCCGGAGCACCGTTCAAAGACCCCTCTCTTATCAATGCAATGGGGAGAAGACATATCGGAAACATGGAATATCCAGAAGAAAGCCGGAGCCCCTAAGTAGCATGTCGGGCCAAACGTTGCAAGTTGACGTGTATGTGTGGTGGCGTTGTTCGAATCTGCGCCAGCTCATTTCGAAACTGGGAATGAACAATAATACACGGCACTCTTCAGCCATATATATTGGTTGAATGCCACTGAAACGTCGCAAGAGCCAAAAGATTTGCGGTGTACATCGTGGAAAGCTCCTGAGTCGGCTGCTGGAACGGTGAGCCGGCGTGTGATCAGGAGTGTTTGCCTGTTATCGACTAGCACCACCTGATACCCTCCATCATGGCTACTTCGCTTCTTCCCACATGATAGCACACGATGCAAGGGTTAATCTGGCCGGTGCCAAAAATACAAGAGGAGGAGAAGGCTTCTGAGGATCACTGTCTCTTGTCTCTTTTGCTCCTGGTTCAACGGATTCTGAGAGCCAAGCATGTCTTCCGAGAAACCAGTCACGGTGGTTGACCCGAAGAGTATTCCGGACAGCAATCCCAAGGAACCTTTTGTGGAGGAACTTTCTAAGACGCCACAGTCTGAAGCGCTTGCTCCGACGTCGATTGCACACGAGAAGGATCCGCTCGTCTCCAGAAGAGAGCTTTGGAGCTATTACCGTACGTTCAACGTCTAGTATTCCACCCAGTTTAGTTGGACTCACCTTCTCTCTCTCTCTCCTCTAGTATACTACAATGGTGACAATGTACATGAACACATTCCACTTCGTCAAACAGTTATCTCACTGAGCTATCCGTTTTAGGGTGTCGGCCCGGGTGGATACACTTTCACCTTATTCCAGTCATTAGCCACCTCTGCTGGCTGGGATCCCGTCAGAGGGCCTGGCTCCTCCTGTCTAGACGAGGGAGCCTCTGGACAGTGTGTGCTTCCCTGGGCAGGTGGAACCAAGGCCGTCTCCAGCGTCGTTCTCGTGGCTAACGGCCTCACCTTTGCCGTACGTTTTCATTGACCTCTACTTCCGGTTTGCCTCACCTTACGTCTCAACCTAGATAATGACCCTCATTTTCACCACCATTGGCTCCGCCGCTGATTACGGGACCTTTGGTAGATGGCTTCTTCTCGTCATTACTACTATATGCTGGGCTACCCAATTTGCCTGTGTCAGCCTTACGGGTATGTGTATGCCCTATAGAACGAGATCATCTCACTGAAGGCATCACCGTAGTTCCTTCACGGTGGCCTGTGGCTATGGCGCTTTATGTGATTGGATATATCGCCTACGGCGCTACTTTGGTATTCTACGCCGCCGTATTCCCCCGCCTCGCTCGCAATACGACACATGCCCGTGCCCTTCTGAGGAAATATGAATCCGGGGAGATTACCCGTGAAGACTACGAGCGGGAAGAAAGTCTCGAGAAGAACCGTATCAGTAACATCAGCACGGTAAGTACCATTCCCTATATTGTACCGAATTGTATCTAAGAATAGTCACGGTTTAGGCTCACAGCAACATTGGTTACATTGCTGTTTCCCTGCTTTCTCTTTCAATTCTGCTGCCGCTACAAGGAAATTTCAAGGGGAACAACTATACCCTTATGCTGTAAGTGCTGTGCATAGTAAGCTCTACGCATGGTCAGACGCTTACTTTACTGCGCCAGAATCAACGGCTATTGGGTTATTTTGGGGATTTGGTGGTGTATGCCCCCGTCTTCTTCTTGGAAGTTGACTCGATCTCATGTTACCCATAGTCATATTCCAACAACCTCGCCCTGGACCACCTCTTCCCAAGGGTGAAAGTTATCTGACAATTGGATGGAAACAGGTAAGGAACTTGACTGTGTTTCAAGGCTGAAACTGATCAAATCGGCTCAGATTTGGCACGCCCTCCAGCAGTACAAGAAACTGCCGTACACGTTCATCTATCTGTTTTCCTTCTTCTTGCTCGCCGATGTGTGTCACTTTTGCCTACACTTCTTACCCTGTTTCTAATGCTCTGAAACAGGGTCTCAACACCACGGGAACTTTGGTCTCCATCTGTCAGAACGACAAGTTTTCATTCAGTTTCCTGAAAAATACGTATCTTGGCCTGACCCAAGGGATCACCTCCACAATCAGCACCCTGGGCTTTTGGTACATCCAGAGGTATTGGAAGATTCCTACCAAGACAATGGTGAGTGTCGGCGTTTCCGCTGGGGAAACAGGTTCTGACATGGACTCAGTTCGTCGTGACAAACGTTGTAACTGTCCTCATTCCTCTTTGGGGTATGATCGGAATTTGGACCACCAAGATTGGGTAGGTGCTGTTCAATCTCATATCGTCATGAAATTAGCACTCACCAGCCATCTAATAGATTCCACAATGAATGGGAATTCTGGCAAGTTCTTCCCCCACAACATATGGCAGGCTCAATGCTGACCACCGAACTAAACAGGTTCTACAACGTTGTCTTTGGTCTTTTCCAGGCGCCTTACTATGCCTTCTCACAAACAATGATGGCAGAACTCACACCACCTGGGTTCGACAACATGGTGACGTTCTTGCTGCCATACAAGCCACCCAATCCGCTAATTAACCTCTCCCACAGTTCTTTGGTCTTTTCGGCCTCTCGAACAGGGCTTCCTCTATGATCGGACCCAACGTAATCCAGGCCATCATTGATCGCTCTGGAGATAATTGGAAAGGTTTCCCCTTCCTTTTCGCTCTCTGCATCTGCGCCTCGCTGGTTATCTGGTTGGGCGTCGATGTTCCGAAAGGACGGCGAGACGCCGTTGCTTGGGCCGAATCAAACAGAGGGAATGCTGGGTTCTGGGAGGATGATGGGTCCCTGTCAAAGGAAAAGTCTACTTGACCTTTGTACGTCTGACGTTTTAATTTGGTTGGGACTGTCACTGTGGAGTATCAATTGTGTACCGTGGTTTCTATTATAGTACGGCATTGATTTTTCTATGATTGACGCTTTGCGGTGGCTCGTGACGACCCAGATTATAATCAACTGCGCCTCTGTCTGGGAAAGTCAAGGGAGGCATATGGGTTCACTGCTTGGTACCATATCCTGAGAAGCGCTCATTCTGGAGAACACGGCACTGCCTCCGCTCAGGCACTCCCCGCAGCCATTTCCCTTAAATCCCTAACCTGAAGTGTTCGCTCCAACGCACATCCTGACTTCGCCCCTTCATAATGCTGCTAGTGCTTCAATGGCTTCTACTCCATATAACCGGGAGTCGTTTCTGTCATCGTTTACTTCATCAGCCACTACACTAAGAACACCTGGTTCAACCAATGCTTCTTCGAGCACCGTTTTCGAGAATCTGAGTGCGAAAGGGTTCGAATACCTCGGCAAATTTGCAATAAATTTGGTGGACAAAACCAGGGAACACAGAGAGATTCGGTCCGTTTTCAGCAAGTTTCCGCATACAGATGCGGATGTTTACGAAGACCAAGATACAAAGGTTGCGTATGTGCAGCTTCTGGATTTCGTCGGGTATGAGACCATCCATCTGCTCCCCATTCGCACCTGACTCACCGTTGATCAAGCGGGGCGCCACACAAACAAGATTTGAGAGAAAGAGCGATTGGTGCCATTGTCGAGCAGATTAGAGACGGCCAAACTCGTTATCTTGTCAAGCTTCTGCGTCGGAGTGACCATGAGGTAACGCGATTGTTGCTTACCGAAATACTGGGACAACTCAGTCCTCTATGGTAAGTCTTCGGAAGTGGAACGCACATATACATCAAGTACTGATAATGCAAGTAGGGAATCTACATTGCAGCCAAGGAAGCCATCGCGAGTGTACCGTTCATATGCCAAAGCCCAGCATGACCCCGATCTCTCCCCCTTGATTCTGTTCATATCCAGAGTCATCCGGTGCAACGTAGCGCTTGCCGGCGTAATCCTTGACGTCGGATTCTTGAATATACTGGGTTCTCTTTCTCGTACCCACCCTTTTGACTCGGCAATGATCCTCGAGCATTCTTCAGGAATGCAACCTTACTTGAAGCAGGCTCAGCGCTTATTGATCTCATGCAACGCAGCTCTGCTTGGCATTGCTGCCTATCCCGAACACCGAGAGGCAATCCGGAACCATACCACCTATCAGAGGTGGCCAGACTATTCCCCCCAGCGCTCAAAGGTTCCTCGCCAGGAGGTAGGCATGCTCCGAGAGGACGAAGATGTGGCGCTGCAAGATGACTCTCCGTATTTATACCTTTCCCTGTGAGTCCGCCTTATTTCTGGAAGAAGAATTGGAACTGACTCTCGTGTTCATAGCAACGAGATCTGCACCCTTGCACCTATCACTGACATCGGGGTAGACGACCTCATTGATCACCTCATCCTCGGTATCACCCATGACCAGGCCTTACGAACTTATCTTCTTAGCTCGGCGAATGAGCCGGGAAGAGTCAAATTCTTGCAAGATCTATTGAGCTGCATGTCAAGGCGCTGGTAGGTAGACCAATGAAGTGATCGTCGGATGGGAATTAACTGCATTACCACAGTGCCTTTGATACAAGGTGCAAGACGCGCCATCTGGTCGTTTTATTTCTCAGCTTGATTGTCCGGATCGCATGTATAGGGCCAAAATATCAACTAGCCCTAGTCGAAGCCGGAGTTGATGATTTCCTCCGAAGATGCTTCACGTCCAAGGTTTTGAAGCCAGAAAGTTTTATGCGGCATATCGAGAAGCTATCGAGACTCAAGGATACCGCTGGGGTTATTTCAAGGATGGAGAAGCAGGATTATGCAGGACTATTAGAGTATATAGCCATTCTGCATCATCATGGTCGGTCGAGGACCCTCAGGCATTGGTAAACTGCGCCATGGCGTCTATCAGAATGTAAAATATTGTGGTATAGCCAAGTCTTGGTCTTTCATGCACCATATAATTTGTGAAGCTAACGTCCAGGTCTGGCTGGTAGAGATCAACTCGAGTCATCTCCGGACTCCGTTCCGCCTGCCGATTGTATCTGCTCTCTCAGCAAACTTGCTCAGCACCTTCATCCTCTCTAAATCTTTCGATATACCATGTCAAAACCCCTCGGTATGATGAGATAAAAGACGCCTGTTCAGCCTCTAATTTGATGCCGTGCATCAGTTTTCGTAACAGGCAATGCCAACAAACTCAAGGAGGTCAAGGAGATCCTTAACTCAGGGCCCAACCCGGTCGAGATCGACTCAAAAGCCCTCGATAGTAAGACCATATCTACCCTAGCACGATCAGAAGCACTCATACGTTGTATTTTCGCAGTTCCCGAGATTCAGGAACGACCCAAGAGGTCGCAAAGGATAAATGCCGGAGGGCCGCCGAGCTTGTACGTCGGGGTCATTTCTACCCAAATACCTGATCTGAAGGCTTCGAAGCTCGGAACTGCCTGTATCACTGAAGACACTGCTCTTTGCTATGTCGCCTTGAATGGTCTGCCTGGACCATACATCAAATACTTTATGCAATCGGTGGGACACGAGGGCCTGAACAACATGCTTGTTGGTTTCCCAACGAAAGCAGCCTGGGCATTGTGTACTTTTGCCTACTGTGCTGGACCAGGTCGGTTTATCTCTCACAGGAACTCGGGCTTAGTAGGCTGATCCAGAGGCAGGGGAAGAGCCTATTATATTTGAGGGCAAGACAGATGGAAATATCGTCTGTGCGCGAGGACCTAAGGTATTTGGATGGGATGCTGTGTTTGAACCTGAAGGGACTGGCCTGACGTACGTTACCTCAAAGTTGACATATTTTGCCTCACTAAACAAATGAACAGATATGCCGAGATGCCCACGGAGCAGAAGAACAAGCTATCGCATCGGTATAAAGCTCTGGAGAAACTAAGAGCCTATCTGCAATCACTACCCGCATGACCTCAAATGTAAAGCGTTAAATTGAAATGTGGAATATATATTACAGATAATTAGATGAATCTACAACTTCGACAGCAATGACGGTGTGGAAAGAAATAACAGAGCATTGGATGATAATACAAGTGGAATGAATACCGAAGGGCGTGTCCAGTTTAATTTACAGTTTGCTCCTCGTAGAGTCCTTCGCTTTACCAGTCCTTGGGTTCAGAGTTGTGTGCACAGCAGAGACGCAGAGCTTGTCACCATTCCAGATCTGACGGCTGTCGTTCAATATTACGGTCACAACGTCTTCGGAAATACATACCTCAGATCTGGCTGCACGGATTCGGCCTTCTAGGAAGATAGAATTCGACACGATACGAAGTTTGTCACCGCTGAATGGTTGTTCGGTTCAGCTGAAAGGAATGCGCTGACAAAGGGGAGGTACTTGCACTCTTGCTGGCTGGTGCCAGATGATGTTCATGGACTGGGATACACCAGTTCCGTCAATGCCGCTCGCAATTCCGAGTAGCACAAGAGCAGAGACGGAACATCTGGAAATCGACAGAGCAATGAGCTAGCGGGTGGTTGGAGAGCGTATCCGGACGTACGGGTCGATCATGTACGCAGCACAACCACCATGCAATGTCCCATAAACGTTGCACATATCTGCAGGAGACTCATCCCTAAGTGATCTGATACTCTTGGGGCTAGAAATGGTACTCACCTCTGGTCACCTCAATCTCAACAACCGTCTCTGCGCAGGCTGCAGGCGTTCCCCGACCATAGACATTCAGTTCGGAAATCTTGAGCCTCTGGCCAACCTCTGCACCATAAGATTGCTCCTGGGTGCTGATAAAGTGGTAGAAAGTCTTTGCCGCAAGCTGTTTCTCATCGTCGCTAACATTGCCGACCACATGAAGCGCCGGAGGCGACTCTGCAGAGGTGCTTCCGGCAGTCCGTTGGTTTGACTTGTCTGCCATGAAGTGGGCTCTGAGTTTCCAATAATATCAGTCAATTACATGCCTTTTAAGAATGATCATGAAGGAAGCAGAAGGAAGACCTGGACACTCACCACGGCGACGCGATCGAACTCGAGTTGAGAAGCGAAGCGGAGGTGGCTGTGCAGCTTCTCATGAATAAATCCGAACCGGACCGGCTATTCCAGTCCTTGTGATATCCCGGTCTTTTGGGCAAACTAAGAGCTCTTCAAAATGGTTGGCCCTTGCTATCTACCACAAACCGGCCGAATCCTCACCGCAAGATGCAGCAGAACAGACGAGACTTTTTAACATCTCGCATGCCTGATGAATTAGTGGCGCAAATTAGCGGCAATACATCTCGAGAAGTCAAGGAGATTCCATTGAAATGGCTGGCTATCTTCCGTTCTCGACCTAATGGTTTTTCGAATTCTATCGCAAGACGTGTTAAGGTTGTGGATGTGTCTATTGTCAAGAATGTCAATGATCCGTGTGTGGAGGAAGGGAGAATGATTTCTGAAATTGACGTGACAGAAGGTAAGTATCCCTCCTGTCCATTTTGCTTTTGTTCTGAATGCGTAGTATTACGCAGACATGTTGAACCCTGAAGGTTATCTGGCTGAGGGATGCTGTGTGTATCTAATAGATGAGTAAGGTGGCATCCTCTGTGATTGACTGTTGTCCTCAGTGCCTTGGTATTTAGAGGTTCGACCTGCGCAGTAGCGGTGCTGAAAGAGGCAAAGGGGATGGTATCCACACCAGGGGTATCGCAATCCATTGATACAGTCTTCCACAACCCGGCGAAGCTGTGAGCACTGATCTCTTCTTTTCTTTTTCTTTTTCTTTTTTCTTTTTCTTTTTCTGACTATCTATCGCAGAGGTGCAAAACTGAGGGTCATTAATACAAGCGTGACCATAGGAGTTGACGCAGTGATAGGAAAAAGCGAGGTAACTCATTGAATGTCGACATGCTGCTAGATCTTTGCTCATTTCCTATGGCAGATATGGGACACAGAAAATCATCGCCTGATTGCTTCCGGGATTCAACAGATGATGACACCAGTCAACAAGCGTGGTACCGTGGCTTCTCAACGACCGCGTTTATAATGTAACATTAGCCTCGGCATGCAATAGCCATAATACTACAGTCGACTATCTCATAACACATTAGCTAATCATGCATAATAGCCGATAATGCATAGCTCGAGGGCGGAACCAACTCGGTGGAGGGGGAATTATGCACAAAATCTGCTATTCAATAATGCATAAGACTTTGAGGCCAGCCCTCAGCCAAATATGCATTATGAGAAGGGTTTAGAGGCCCAAAGGGAATTGATTTCAGTACAAATTCAGCCGATTTCGGTCATGTTATGCCTTTTAAATCTACTTTAGCTACCCTTAGGCCTCAAATAGCCAGTTTGGGGCCATTTACTCGATGCATAATACACATTTCGCACGGATGCGGCCAAATAAGGTGATAAATCACTCTATTTTTGGTAATAGTCACGTTTGTGACACGTAATGTGACAGTCCACACATGCATAATAGCCGATAATGCATAGGCTTGGGACGCCACTGACACTACCCACTATGAGATAGTCGACTGTACTGGACATGAGTAAAGTGAAAGAACCAGGGTCTGGCGCTAATAACTTGAAATTGAAAGCGCCTGCTGAGAGTCACGTGACTGACGCGTGCCGCCAGAGTTGAAGTATCGTGTCTGGTTCTCTTCGACTAGGTTCGGCTTTTCACAGAGTCCTGTGCTGGTGCTATGGTTTAAGAGCGTCTCTTTCCCTGAAAAAATGTGCTCGTGGAAGATACCCTCTGTATATCATTTAAATACCCAGTTTGAACAAACCATCAGCCCAAGCAAGTAATTTAAAATTGGATGGGAACGTGAACTCCAGACTGACCACTTCTCTCACAGCGCCCGTTTACCTTGCACTCACTTTATAATCACCAGGGAACCCATTTTGAATAATTCTCACTATGGGGCAGACAGGCTCGAAAGATAAACGTGGGATGCCAGTCCCACAACTAGCCGTTCCACCTGGGTATGCGTACCCACCAGGAAATTCGGCGCAAGGGCAAGGACAGGGACAAGGCTTCATCCAAGCACAGTTCGCGCCGAGCTTTGTTCCCCAACAAGCCTATGTATATCCTCCCGGATTCGTACCATCGTATGCACCTGTTCCTATGCCCATGCCTGTTGGATTCCAGCAGCCAGTCATGCCCATGCAAATGCAAATGCCACAACCACAGGTCGCCATGCCTCAGCAGCAGCAGCAGTCACACCAACCCCAGCATTCCACCCAACAACCTGGAATTCACCAACCAGTGAAAGGGATCATGAGGAATACCAAGAAGACGACCAGTCATCATGCCGGTCCTCGTCGTAAGGATTCTCCTTTACTTTATCAGTATCCTCCTCACCTTATCCGATAGCTGTGATACCACCAGCACCCGTCATTCCAAATCCACCCCCCAGTCAGGCAGCTGCAACCTCTGGCCCCGTCATGCCTACGACTGCTGCATCACCTCATATGCCGCCGAACATGCGGCGTACTCAGACACCAGGACCCTTCCGGGCTGGAGTCTCTGGTCCTGACAATGATGATGACGACGATGACGACGACAGACCGCCAACAGCTCATCGTCCACCTCGAAGAACACCTACACGTGCTTCACGACCACCCCGAACCAGGCGGACCCAGTCCGTCAACGTTCCCCGGCCAAGCTCAGCTCAACAATCTCTTTCACGAGGCGCGTCTCTCAGCTTGAGCACGCCCATAAGAGCGCCCCCGGCACCGCCTCGGGATGTGTTTCTGGACCCAGAGAACCGAGATGTCCTGGAACGATTGAATCGGCCTCTTGAACCCACCCAACTAACACGATCACTGACTTTGTCTGCTATTCCTGCTCAACCTGTTCAGGCAGAGCCACCACCTCCCGAGCCAGAACCTGAACCACCTAAGAAGAGAGGCAGTCTCCTGCGAGCCTTTAGCAGAAAGCCATCCGCGAAGCCACCCCCGCGCCAACCTAGGGTACCAGCATCTGCTCCACCAGACATATACATATATCCTGTGCAACCTGCTTCAGGTCCCAACTCAGCAGCTACGACGGCCCCGCCCAACAGCGCAGTGACAATGCCTATACTCGAGGGCCAACCTGGAACTTTGCCAGTCCCATCTCTCCCGAACAGCGCCCCGCCTACTTCCGGAGGGCAAGCCAGAGGGCCAGCGATGGCTTTGCTCTTCAACGAGAACACTGAGCATGCAGGTTTCCTCAATCACTCCCCTCACAGGATCTTCTACGATGGTGTATCCTACCCGAGTGCTCTGCACCTTGCAGAAGCTATGAAGTTCCTCCCGCATCGAAGAGATGTGGCTGAGCAGATTCGCAGTGCGCAGGATATCGCAGAAGCATATGCTATTGCAGGCCAGCATTCTGATGCGCAAGACCCGACGTGGTCATCTCGATATCTGGAGATCGTACGTTGTTCGCTTTTGTTATCTCCTCCTATTTTGACCCCGCATTCATAGATGGAGGATGTTCTCTTCCACAAATTCTCACAAAATGCCGATTTGCGACAGCTACTGAGCGACACCGGGGATGCGCGGTTAGTGTATAACGACCCGGATGATGCGTACTGGAGCAATGCTGGTGGAAAAGGGCAGAATTGCCTTGGTGTCCTCCTTGAACGTGTCAGGGACCGGTTGAGAAGGCAATGATTAAATAAATAATACCTTTCTGTTTTGCACTTATGACGACCTTTCCCGTGCTGTATTTTGGTTCTTTATGGTGTCAACTATTCATTGACGATAACGATCTATTATGCTACATTTACTACCGCTTTCTCCTCTTTCTCGTATTATTGTTATCCTCGCTAGTAGAATCCCCAATACTTTGTAATGCCTTTTGTACCGCTTGTACCCGCACTTTCTCGGGTACTTTCTCCCAATATAGCTCTTCCCGTCTCCCAGTGACGAGCTCTACTGCAATGCTAGGCGATGAAGATTGGGTGAGAGGTGCGCCGACTTCATCCAAACCTGTCTTCTGTATGAGGCTATGGTAGGTAAAGTGGTCCACCAGAGCTTGAGCGTGTTGAGGGGTGGCAAAACGAAGATGGCACTAAAATGCAACACGGCTATGAGCCAGGTAGTTAAGTTGGAGTATCTGAGAACCTACCGAGTCCATGCCCTTGTTATAGTCGACATAATCAATACCGTCGGACTGCAAGTCTCTTCTATCGGAGGATGGAGTGCTAAACAGCTTTCGCAATGTCGTCTTGTTGGTTTCTGGGTGCAGATTGCGGACGAAAACCAAGGAGTTGGGTGGAAATTTCGAAAACTGATTGAAAGTTGGCCTTGGCTTTGGGACAGGTTCGGGCTTGGACTTGGGCTCCTCCCGCGTTGGAGGCGGAAGTGGTTGTGTGTCGCTATGACCAGGAGTCGCTGTACGGGTATCATTCCAGGTATTGATTTCGTCGATAATGCGCCGATTGAAGGACTGATATTCTTCTTTCAATTCACTCCATCTCGCTTTGGTCAGAGTTCGAAACCCGGATTGCAAGCCATCCTTTACATTAGTGTTCGCCTCAGTGTCAGTGCTAGAACGAGTTGGGGACCACGGCCAGCACTTGAGAATATTGTCGACATCATCTGCATTTTCCAGAATGAAAAGGGCGAATCCCTTATAGGCGGGTTGGCCTCCAGGTCTATCGCGATGATGTGGCGGTAAAATGACGCCCTGTACATTCCCCGAACTTGATTCTGAAGACAACATGGAGGAGACGAATCTCGCAATATTCGGGATTGTCTTGTGCTGCACAGGTATATGCTCCTAATAGAGGGTTGAATGGTTGGGAAAGAAAGATAGTTAAAACTACAAACGGCATATATAGTTCTCTCCTCCCAGTGATTTCTGGTATAGGCAGTGGTTGTTGCTGAAACCCAGTCTTTCCTACGAATTTCATACATTCCAAGGTCTCTAGAAGAAGTGGGGTCCGAAACCAGGAGACGAAGTTCTATCCATTGCTGGCTGTTGGAGCGTATTGCCTTGGCAATTGCGCTTTCATGAGGAACGAGATTGAGAGGAGCCAAGACTTTCGAGCGCCTTAGTAGCTGGCGGAGCGGGATGACTTAAGAATGGTTGATTCAACAGATGAAGCTAACCGAAGGATTGACGCGACTTACATGCAGGCTCGCCGTCCGATGGACTAGCTGAAGTGGCGACTAGCTGACGTAGGTCTGGGTCAGACCAGAGAGCATAATCAGACAGCGCCAGAGAGATCAGCGTCCTGTACTCCTCGCTTGAGAGGCCATGGGTGCCGTCGCCGCTGCCCCGAATGGCAGTTTTCGACACTTCAGGTTGAAATTTTGGAATTTTCGTCTCTGGGACACTCGGGCTTGGTTTCGTCGCCGCATCTTCTTCAGCCCGAACACTTCTCTTTGTTTTGGAAACGGCTCGAGGTAAAAACAAGAAAGACGACGACATCCAAGCACTCGCTCAAGTCGAATCAATGTGTTGGGTATCGCAGCTAATGGTAGTTGGTGAACGAGCAGTGCTTCTCTTGAAGCCGAAGCCGTCTTGTGTTTACTGGACGATGTGGTAGCCAAACAACGCGTCGCGACGCGTCATTTAAAGGTCCCTGGCTTTACCTTAGCCAGAAGGAGCACAATGGTTTGGGATAGCCCATTCTCAATCTCTCCGTCTGATAAAACTGGTCATTTACTGGGATTTACATCATTTACTCTACCGGAATAAACCACCGAGAAAGACTGCCATAAGTGTACGACAGTAGCTTGAATATCATTTCGATAACACCATTTCGAACCCACGAAAAACCCATGGAAAAAAAGAAATCTGCGACAAGATTCTCCACATTCAAAAAGTTCCACCCCCGTTGTTATTGATGAGCCACCCATTTCCACCAGACGGATTGATATTGTAGCAAGTGTTTGTCGCAGGGATATCCACCAATCCAGTTGGACAAGTACTTCCCACAAAGGAGACCCTAATAATGTAGGGAAGATAGAGTTGGCTGGGATTATCGATCCTGACGGAGCCATAGGTAGGGGAGTTGAGAGAAGGCAAGTGTTGTATAAGCGGTCGGTAATAGTGTTTCGGATGCCACCTGAAAGGCAGTCCCTTCCGGAGTAGAAAGTAATAGACGGAGGGGTTGTGGCAGCTGGTCTGGCAGACCCAGTTGGAGTACCCTTCTGGAACTCGGGGGCCTAAAAACATTGATCAACTAAATTCGTACGCTTATGCAGAAAGATTATGACGATCTCACAGCTGGGACTAGGGCAGGTTCGGTAGCGGATGGAGCAGCCAAAACCGCGACAGCAGCAACGAGCAACGAGGTAAAAATTCCGCGCATTTGGTACAAGTTGAGACTAGGATGAAAGGCGAAGTTGTAGAAGTCTGTGATTCTGGTTTAACCTGGTGTAATCTGAGCCATTTTATAGGGATGCTGCGGGACATTCGGGTATGACCATCCGAGCGATGAGATTTCGACACCTCGTGGACGCTGGCTCGAGTAGCTTGGCAGGAGAGCAGAACGAGGTCACCATGTACAAAATTCAGACGTTCTGAATGATCTCAGACCGTGGTTGAGCGGATGAATGAATGGTTCTCTGACATCTGCGCGACTGAAGGAAGATAATTCGATGCAAAGCCGGTCTGAATCCCCCGACTGAGGGCGCCAGTGCGGGGGCCCATCAATACATGGACACTTACGAGAGCAACTCAATTCTTCTGCTCGACCACCTGATGTCACGATACTCTGTCCTCCCTCCGCCCACAGCGTTCGGAAGTCACGGAAGTCGAGTTAATTGAAGATCATCAACCTGGTCAATGTGTTAAGGCGGCCGAATACTCTGCTTCCGAAACTCTCGAACCCTTTACACCCTGGCAGGTGCCTAAATTTGTCTCTCGACGGCTCGATGAACCGTGCTTCAAGACAAGGTTCCGAAAGCCGGGAACAAAATGGCGTTGGTCCGATGATTTACCCCTTTTGAAAGGACCCTCATAGTAAATAGACTTGACAGTCAAAAAGTGAGGGTAAAATCAATTTCGCCGGGAGAGCCTTAAAACGATATGATGTTATAATTTTGAAGCGCTGACACGATTTAATATCCTAGTGAAGAGTGTCTAAATACCCAGCTACTCCTCCCTTGACTCGAAGACGAGGCGTATGTAAAATAACCTCGTGACAGCAAAATTACAAAACATAAACTACGGCGTAAGCCCGGTGTTCTGGCGAACCCAAGCGATTCCCTCTGGCGTAAGGTTGTAGCATGTGTTGGATCGCGGAAGCTGCACGATGCCCGTTGGACAGGTAGTCCCGTTGAACCCGACCCACACCTGCCATGGCAAGGTATTCCCAAGCGGATTGTCGATGTATACGGAATAGTAAGGGTAGGGGAGGGAGCGCTGACAAACCCCAAACCCTCGGTCGAGTAAAGTTTCACGGAGACAATTAGAGGCACAGTTGACCGCGCCACATGTAAGAAGGGTGGGGTCATTGATGGCTCTACCGTTGAGTTGCTCACCCACAGCTTGTGGAATGAAGTCGATATCCTGAAAGCAACTAATCAGTAGGTGATATGTTATAGCCGGTGAGCAGACGGACAACAGGGGTAAGCGATGGAGTCTGAGTAGCTCTGACAGTTCCAACGCAGGCAGCAGCGTTAGCCAACGCAGTGAGGATGACTCCTTTCAAAAACATCATTAGAGAATGCTGAGTGCAGTTCTGCGGTGTTTCCAGAACTATCTAATCCTTTATATTGTCTGAATGCAGAAGGCCAAACGGGGTATCTCGAAGTTGTTTTGACGCACAAGCAGAATGCCGAACGAATAAAGTCGTTCAACGGCCCGCCGGTGACGGATTTGCCCCCTCATTATCAGAGCAGGAACATAAAAATCAACGGGCTTCGGCATGCAGAGATGCCTTGGCATTGTTCAAGGGGAAGGCTGTGGTCAAACTGGACCATGGTGGCCAGGCAGAAGATCGTGGATAGCTCAGTCACTGCTTCCGTTCGCCGTGATTCCAGTGGACCTACAGCGGATTTGCCCTGCGGACTCCTGATCCATCGGTTCGGCAGAACACGCCACGGTAGTACGAGCCTCAAGGCTTCTATAGCATTAGGCTCGACGTAGACATGATTCGAGGTTGAACCAGATACTTGCTGTGTCTGCAGCGCGTATTGGAACATCAAAGAAAAGGTAACCCAGTAACCCTCCCATAGAAAACCTTCTGGACAGACAGCCAGTGAAGACCATTGACACTCATCGGAGAGGATCACTGGGAAAATTGAACAAGATCATGGAAGAAGCAGAGTCATGTGCGCCGAACCGCAGCTGCCGAACCGTTGATTTTGATAGACGGGTTAATTGATTTCGTTCAAGTTCTGAAAGCAATAACAAGATGTTCATGATAGATTGTTCCTCACTCTATATCGTAAGTTGCCTGCCAAGGACCTGGTCGAACCGTTCAGCCGCTCGGAGGAGGCGGGGCCAAAAATGACATGGAAGCAAAATAGTATTGTTTGAGTACGGATTGACCACACTTCTGTGTGACGATAATTCAACCTGGTAAACAGCAAAAACCATAATGGTCATAAAAGCAAGAACGTTCAATATAGCCAGATGTAATCATAAAAAGATCGTTAAAGATAGCGCAATAAGTGTCGGTGAGGGTAGAAAGCCGAGAATGTAATCTTATGACCAAACGGGCGCCATGAATCCTGCAGCCTGCACAGAACTTGCACCTCCAATACTCTGGGCAATTGCCCTACGCTTGTCTTCCCAAGCCTTCAAGGCCTTCAAAAGTTGGACGATCTTATCCCGCTTCCCTTGTCGGATGTCATTGATGCTAACGCTTCCCATCTTCACATCATTGTCGAGGAGGAAGTCGAAGAGCCTGAAGAGCCCTTCAAGCTTGTCATCGTTGGGACCCCTCGGGAACAAGGAATCTGGAACAGGGGGCGACGATGGTCGGCCTTTGATCGATTCTGCGATACGCAGAAGCTCCAAACCACCACAAGGTGAGCCTCCGTTATCAACCATCTGTAGGGATTCCGGAAGATGGGTGTTGGCCCACTCTATGAGAGTCCGCTCGTCGACACCACCTGAAATGGTACGACTGATGCTTGTCCGTCTTGACTCCCTGGATGGGCGAGGAGGGACAGGGGATTTGGGTGCTTCTTCAGGAGTGAACACGGCATCTAAGGGCTGGCGCTCCGCGTTAGGGTCGTTGCCTGGAAGGCCCATCAAAACTCGTGCATCGCGTGAGGACAGTTGATTTGGATTTTCGCGTCTGAGTGCTCGCTGTGTTGCTTCTCGGGCACCGGGTGAGGGAGGTCGTGGTGCTGGGTTCATGGTTTGAGCCACGACCAGTGGAATGGTTGGAATATTGCAGGATGAAATGACGGGTTCTGGTGGATGACTGTCAACCAGTGCTTCAGAGAAAAAGAGGCTCATACTTGAATAATCTCTGCCAATAGTGGCTTTCATGATAGCCTTCATCCACTCCCTAACAGTATTCTTCTCGTCGGAACTGAAATAGTGTGTCTTGTCGTTATCATGTTCGATCCTGAAGCCATATTTGCCAGGGTTCAGGTTCTCGTCTACAGTGACCTTATAGCCAACAATGTTGACATAGCCCTTGATCTTGGTCTCCTGTTGAGAGAGTGAGCGAACTTCTCGAGTGTGGTCTAGAGAAGAATGGCTAACCGAAGTGCTGTTACTCTTCAAGCAATACAAGTGTTGGCCTGAGAGCACAAAGTAACGCAGTTTCCAGCTGTTGTAGCGCTCCCCTCGCTTTCTCATCCACCCGCTATAATCAGGGGTTCCTATTTGTTCAAGAATGCTTTGTCCGGGCTTCAAGGGGCTGACAACCTCACTGGCTCCACCAGTTGGGGCAGGTGAAGCTGGAGTCGAGGTCGTGCGTTTCCGTAGAACAGCTGGGTCTCGAGGATCCTTCTCCCTCTCCGAGCTGTCCTTATGACTTGGTGGTGCAGCAGGAGCAGAGTCCCGGGTTCTGATGTTTTCTTTCGCTTTCACAGTTCCGTTGCTGTCGCTCGGGGGAACAGTGGATCCAGATGACTTGCGGTTGGTATAGCGGCCGAACATCGAGGACCTATCGGAGCCAGTCTCGTCATTTGCACTGTAGTTCAGATTAGCTGTTGTATGGAAATGAAAACATGAGAAGGATACTAACGAGGGATACTTAGGAGCAGGCTTGCGTCCCTTGCCTAGGCCGCCTCCAAAGGAACCGCCAAAGATGCTTAAACGGTCCCCACTCTTGCCATCAACGCTCTTCTTATTGCGAGGGGTACGTTTCTCATCTCTAATATCCTTGTCGGGCGTAGGTGGTCCCTCTTTGGAGTGGAACGAGTTCGCGACAGAATCCGTCCTCGAATCAACAGATCTGCGGAAAATGCGGTGACGTATGCTCTTCGGTACCTCACCCTGAAGATCGTGTTAGGTACATCAGCATGCATTCGATAAGATATGCGTACATCGCTCATGTGGCCACGATGCTCATCTTCAGACTCTTCAGGTATATTGGAAACGACTTTTGCTGTCACTTTGAGGGCGCTATCACTAGGTGACAAGCTCAATTGTGCGGGTCGTAACTTCTAGCAGGTCAGACATGAGATTCGTACAAGTAGAACACTCAAAGACCTACCGATTGTTTTCCGTTGGCAGAAATGCTCTGTGAAATGTTCATGCCATACTCTGATGCGCCTCGCTCTGTGCTGGGTGCCTCAGACATGACATACTCTGTTGAAGGACTTTCCTCGACAGGTCCTGGGATAGGGAACCCAGGGCCAGCATACATTGGGCTGCCCAATGAACTGCGGACACTCTGGGTGTACGAATAGGTCCCGGGGAACGAGTTATGCGACTGAGATTGTGATACGCTTCGTGAATGGGTCATTGAGACAGATTGTGATGGGGTGAGTGAGTTGTGTCCAACCATTGGATGAGGATGGATTGGAGAGAATTGGTCTGGCGTATCCGGATAGACGACTGAAGGCGGCCTGCGCAAGTCGGTGATTGCATTGGCAATGCGCATGCGCTTCCCAAAGGCCATAATGCCGATCTCTGTCTTGAGCATGTTGACATCGAGGTCCAGCAGGACATCACCCGCAATTTCTTGTTCTAGGGGAGTCATTAGACCGTTACGTCCATCCAAAACAAACAAAGACGACTAACCTGTGAATTTGTCACAAACATCCTGGTCAAATCCTTTGGACTTCAGCCATTCAACGACTTCCTCGACGGTCCAATCACTTGGATGGCCCTTGGCCTTTTTATCCTTATCTTTGTCGTCAACCAAGGTCGAGTTTTGCGTGGAAGGTGGAAGAGATGGAACAGGGGGCACATCGCCAGCAGCTGAAGCCACCGAATAGTTTGACATTACGCTCATGTATTTGTTGAAGTTCTGGTGCTGTGGTTGGGGAGGAGAGGCAGCGTTGTCATTCGATACTGCGATTCCAGGGAATGAACCAGTAGGAGAAGGCAGAGCGATCAACGATTCCCTGTAAGCAACAGGCTTGACTTCCATTCGCTGGGCCGGAGGAGGGGAAGCTGGTTTAGGAGCTGGCGCTGGAGTAGCGGCTACAGGGGTAGAGAAGGACCTCTGCGGTTCTTCCTTGGCTCTGGGTGGGCTTGCAGGTGCGGGTGTCTTATTTTCAGGTGTTTTCACCTCTGCTGGTGTGAATGTGCTGGCGATTCCGTGATAGGGAAGTTGGCTTTAGTCGCAGTCGGAGCATCAGTTTCATCGCGGTCTGGGACTTCAACCAAAGTTGAATCCGGGCCAGTAGACGGATGGTTAATTGAGCTGCTGTCAATGGACCCTTGCCTGAGGCGATTTCTGATCTCCTGGTCGGTCTCCTCTCCTTCGGATTCTTCGGGTATATGAGAGTGCCGCCGACCCAGAAGTCTTGAGTGGTGCATGGTGAATTCACCGTCCTCTGGTTCGCTTTCGTCGCTGAGTTCGGCCTCAATAGGAGGAGCAACTTCTCTTCGATTGTAACTTCCCATTATCGCCTCCATCTTTTCCGCCTCTTCTACGGCCTTCTTAGCTTTAGCAGCTAGTTTGGCCCTGGCACCCTTGTGCCATCCTTCGCCCGCACTATTATCAGCGCCGTCCGCGTCACTCATATCAGTGTCTGTTTCCCGGTCCGTATGATCGCCAGTCGAGCTGGCAAAGCTAAAACTCCTGTCATCGCCGTTTGCGCCCCGACCTCTGCCCAGCTGTTCAATAGCTTTTTGGACGTCAGTCATTGTAGCTTTCATGACCTCTCCGTCGCCGCTCGTTGTTCGTTTGCGCCTCGCTTCCTCCCCGAAATCGGTAGGTTCATTTCCGTTAAGGAAAACGGCGGGAATTTGGGGCTGGGGTGCAATGATATTAGGGTTATGATTCGGGGGTGATTCTGGTTCAGTTTCTTCAGCAAGGGTATGTAGAGCTTGTTTAGAGTCGTCGCTGGGTGAGATGGGTGGAATAGGTGGTTCGGTGGTAAGTCCAAGGCCACCATCTCCTGAGGGTGGAGGTGGTGCTGGTGCCGTATAGCTCACGGGGAACAAGCCAACATGGCCAGCAAGATTTCTTCCCTGTGCATTGTATTAGCAATGTTCAGCTATCCGAGATCATCCAGAATGGTAAGGTGAGGGATTGCAGTATAACTGCAGCCATCGACTGGCCGACCACAAAAGGAGGTCCAACATCCAATTCCTGAAGGTTTGCTGCTTACCTGCCACCAACCATCACCGTATAAGTCGTCCTTTTCAACCACTTCTACCCGTTCCCCTGCGTGGAATGGTACTTCATCTTCGTGCTCGGGGAGAAAGTCGTGCAATGCATAGACGTATTCAGGCATGATTATACGCCTCCTCTAGGCTGCAGCCAGCCTTTTGTACTCCTAATAGCCCGATAACAAGGAAATCAAGGTGAAAGTTGAGAACGAGGATCAACGTGTGAGTGAGGTGATAGCCGTGGAAACACCGGCTGCAGTGAGATTTGGTTTCAAGGAATCTTCCGACTTCCTATGTCAGAGGATCAGCAATACTGCGGACGTCGACGAAGAGCTCTTTGTACCGCCGATAGTGTCGTCTGCGCTGTGTGATGAGTAACAAGCAGAGTTCTCCACCGGATGGTGGTAATGCTCAGGACTTGGGGCACACGTGGTTCCATTATACGAACTCAGACCCACTTTGGCCCACTGTCGACATACAAAGATGTGGGTTACATTGTAGTAGACAATATAATTACAGTATCTTTCAGTATCAGTCATACCTTCGCCTCCTTGGTGGTGATCGTGAACGTGAAGGCGACCGAGAAATGGAACGAGACCTGGGGGACCTCGATCGTCGACCACCATCTCCGCCGCGACCACCTCTTCCTCCGCGTCCTCCCCATCCTCCTCTGCCTCTCGAAGGCGGTGGTGAGTCCGGGCCCCGTCGAGGAGGGGGAACTCGGCGATCAGACCTATCCCTATCATCTCCTCCTCTGCCGCCCCTGCCGCCGCCTCGTCCAGATGGACCAGTAGGCGCATCTGAGCTGCCTCTCCAATGTCCACCTCCACCTCGTCCAGCTCCAGGCCCAGGGGGTGCGCTTGCACCCAAACCACTCGGGCCACTCTTCCATCCATTTGCACCAGTGCCAGCGGGTGCTGGAGCCTTACCGGCCGCTTCATTGGTCACATTCTTTGGCAGCAGGACAGAAACCAGGAGATAGTCTCCAGGGACGAAACGCAACTCGTCAAGAGTACGTTCAGCCTTTTCACTCTCTGCAGGCTCAGGGCGCTCCACCTCAGTATCTTCACGGAGGCGGGGGGCGACATTGCCGAGTGAACCTGGTTCACCCAGGATATCACGGGAATAGACCATGCCCAGGTCTTTATGAGAGAAGCGGCCTTTGTTCGCAGAATCCGCGTAGACAGTACGAAAGGAGAATCTGGCCAGAGGGTGTCGATACTCCGGAACTGTTGGTGCAGTGTTGCGAAGGGTTGTCAAGACTTCGCGCAATGTCGCGTCCTTCCTGCAAATATCCAGTCAAAACATGCGACTAAATCTAGTTCATTTCAATACTACGCACCATGTGAAAATTTGTAGTTCATCTGTAGTTGGCAGAGTACCATCCTCGAAAAGAGAAAGCCTGTGGAATCCGCCAATTTTCACAAAGGCTCGTATCAAAAAGGGTGCAGTCTGAGAGCAGCAAGTTAGTATTCTGTGTATTCCTTCAAGATATAGGAGCAAAATAGACCTTCTCTCGAGAAATTAGCGATTGACTGGCAGGTGCTGAATCTTCGACGTCCATGGTGGTTTGAAGGAGGGAGATTAGGTAAGTGGCTTAGCTCGGTTGCTGGCCATTCGAGCGTCTATTTTAGCCCACAACTTAGTTGTTCGTGCTTCAATTTCAAATACCTTCACGGGCTGTTTTGAGCACATGTAGAGTAGAACAACGTTTCAAATTCTTATAGCGTAAAAGATATACAGGTGTTAGTAGTAATGTTACAACATTCTACTCCTTCTCTGCCGACCCGCGCTCGTGCTCATCCACCCGTATCTCTTCCTCGACACGTCTCTGTTGCTCAAGGTGCTTATCGTCTTCGTACACTAGGATTCACCTGTCAGTACTAATTGGGCTTGAAGGGATAATCAGGGACTTACAGAATGTTAACTCTTCCAGAGTCTTTCCATTAGTCTCAGGGAAGAGGAAGTAGACAAAGACAACTTCAAACAGAAGGAAAACACAGTAACTGATGTAGTATTTCCATCCTGCATGACCGTGTCAACTTATGCCATACAAAAAGTATATTGAAGAAGCTCACCTGCGTTGTTGATACCGATAGGGTTCACAAATTGATTGAAAAAGCCGGCCATGCGTCCAAACCATTGGAATACGGTGATACCCTTTGCACGAACTTGGAAAGGGAATAACTCGACGAGGAAGGCTAGGAAGAGAAGTCTCAGGATTGGCCGAGTAAAGAAGGAGACAAAACGTACTATAGGTCAGGGCATTGTAGGCAATATTGTAGCAAGGGCTGTAGAGGAAGATGAAACTAGAAAAATGGTCAGATTTCCAGACAAAGGTGCTTTAGAAGCAAAACATACGCAATGACAGCCTTCGACGACGCTTTGCTCTCTGTGATGGCATATCTTGCACTGGCGACAGTCCATCCAGTGAATACAAGCAAGAGGGAAATGGTACAAATCTATGAGGCCAGATAAGTGGTAGATCCAAAAGCCGATTTCCTCTGACGTACCAGATAGATTGTCCTTCGGTTGAACCTGGAGGAAGTCAATGCAAAAATTGTGGCATTGAAGAAGCCCCAGCAAGTGTTGCCCAGATTGATGACGTTCTTGGTGTGATTATCGTGAATTCCGACGTTGTCCAAAATACGCGCCAAGAAATAGCTGTAGGTTTGTGAGATTCTTGAAACCAGATAGAGGGACCAAAGGATACAACTCACGAAGTCAATCCGTTACCACTCCACTGAGTCGCAAGACCCAAGAAGCCGCCGACCAATAAACGCTTCCTCATTCCTGACGTAGCAATAAGCTGGGTCCAACCAAGCTTCTCGTTCTCCTTTTCCAGCTCAAGGGTCTTCTCAATCTGAACATATTCGGCCTTGACGAATTCCGAGTTCGTGTCTCCTTCGGCATGATACGTCGCTAGAATAGCATACGCCTCGGTTCCGCGACCTTTAGAGATCAGCCAACGAGGAGATTCAGGCATGAAGTAGATGAAGGCGAGCTGAAGGCCGCTGGGTACAACTTGAAGAAGGGACGGAATACGCCAGCCCCAATTGGAAGGGAGTTTGAATGTTCCGAGAGTAATGCCAGCAGCGACAATGGAGCCTACGGTTTTGGAGAGTCAGTTTGGTAAAACTACATCCCATAAGGCGTTGAATTCACCGATGAAATAGCATGAATTGAAGAGGGAGCCGAGAACAGCACGTTCATTGGGGTGAGATAGCTCTATTGGATATGGGTTCAATTGATATCCTCTTCTCTTGAAATACATTGTTCATACCTCCGATGAGAGACGAGGCCGCCACGATAGCAAATGGAATTCCGAGGCCGATAATCAAGCGGGAAACAACAAACATGGCGACTGCATCGAAAGGTCAACAACATGCAGACCCAAATCTGGGAAGGGCAGTACTGACAATTTTGAGCAGCTGTCTGGATAGCAGCACCAATAATCATGAGAACACTTCCAAATGCTATCGCATGTTTGCGACCGAGACGATCGGTGACAATTGGGACAAGAGGCAACACAACGATAGCGCCCAATGAGTACATCGCAGATATCAAACCCAGGAGGGTCGATCGGGGTGAGTTGAAGACTATTCAGAGCATTAGCGTCAAAGCGAGCGAGGGGGATTTAAAACATACATGTATCCCAGCTATCCACGGCTTGCAGACCGTTAATCATCGACGAGTCGAATCTAAGGGGTCATTGTGACATTAGGATATTTCTTTTAGGACAAGGTTGACCACGTACCCACTGGTCATCTCCACTCCGATACATGTAGGAAACATGAGAAGGTACAATAATCTGAGATTTGGTTTCTTGTACCATGGCGTCGTGTCTTGCTTGGCCAGATAGGTTACCAGATCTACTCCATCGGGTGGCAAAGTAGGAACGTGCTCCTTTTCCGTGACTTTGCTGGTCATTATAGTCGTTTCGAAGTTGGTCCAAGAGCTCTCGTAAAAAGACCGCCCACGCCAGAAGGGTAGGACAGAGAAGCCCTGTCATGCTTCTTGCGACGGCTTTTAAGAAACAGATGTGGGGTTCGCTCTGGGGGAGCGATTCGCCATAGATACGCCGGTTCCCATTCTATGAGGAGAAAAATGCATGACTGCCGTAACTCTATGAGGACCCGAGATAACATGAAAAGCAGGAAGAGGTTTGCTCGTCTCAAGACGGCTGCATCGGAAAGGGACCAAAAGGTAATAAAATAGGCCTCGTGAGGTGGAGGATCTACTCCGATACTGTTCCGCTCATCAGGACCACATGGGCGAAGAGTATTGAATAGCGCCTCTGTAAGCCTGAGATGGTTCCTTCTCACAGTGGAGAACGTTCGACATACGCCTAACATAGGTAAGCCAAGAGAATTTCCTCTGGTGAAACCTCGGGAGAAGCATGTCCAAATTTCCTAAAGGCCTTGCGTGGTAGGCGGTGGCGTGTATATGCTATTAGGCATACCTCGGCGGTGCGAGCCGGATGTGAAGAAATGACTTGAAGCAAGACGAGATCACAACTTGGCAGGCGAGCCGATGACATGAGAATCGATGAACCCGCAGAGGGCTGGGCGCTTGTATCCGGCGAAGGTTTATGCGACAAATATCGCCTTCAGCCCATTCAAATGAGCTGGGGAGAGAATGCCGGGCGGTCTCGTGCGGAAACCTGCGGTGCCTGCTGACTGAATTGTGGAGGCAAGAAGCACAGTTAATTTCACCCACGAACTGGAGATGAGGACTTTGTCCCACCGAGCGCCATATTGAGGCAAGGCAAACTTGAACGCGTATGCATCACGCAAGCTACCCTCCTCTGACCTCTGATAGTCTACAACAGTCGTAAAAGCCCTCGAAGAGACGCGTCGATTGACAGTGGTGTCGGTGCCCATTGCCCAAGTTATCTGCAGTCTGAGCGGGCTGCTCTCGGTAAACCTGCATGACGGCGCGACCTGTAGGTTTTCCGGCAGGTTCAGCCCCAGTTTATGCAGCAGCTTTTCTCGTTTCAGACATCGGGACCGTCATTAGACGTGTAAACGTTCACGTTGGCGACAACGACCGAGTGCATTGCGAAATGAGTCGAGCTGTGTCAGATCAGGTGACTGGCCTTGATCAGAACCTGCACTGCAGCTGCTCTTTCAGCTTGACCACTACCTTTGGCTTTCCTTCTCGTCGCTTTCGGATTCATAAACGTCTTTACTCTACACTCAAAGGAACCTCTCATAGAACTTAGACCGTTCTTAGACCTTTCGCCATGTTAATCAAAGTCAAGGTATCATTGCTGATCAATCTATATCGTTTGCTGTTTTCTTACATCCATGGAACAGACTCTCACTGGTAAAGAGGTATATGCTTTCAGGGTATGAGTGAAAATGCGATGCTTAAGTTTCATGTGACCTTTCAGATCGAGCTGGACATCGACCCCGATGATAAGGTATGTCATTTAACAGCAACGCGTACCGTCCTTTCATCCTGATCCATATTTTCTGCCAGATTACGCGCATTAAGGAGAAGGTCGAAGAACAATCTGGTGTACCTCCTCAGCAGCAGCGTCTGATTTTCGGTGGAAGGCAGATGTACGCAAGCTTCCAATTAGGCGATTTTGTCGATGCTGATGGTGCTGGTTTCCCCTTACAGGCAAGACGATAAGACGGCGAAGGATTTTAACATCAGCGCTGGAGCAGTGCTTCACTTGGTCCTTGCCCTCCGTGGAGGCCGATGAACGATTATCATATGACTCTAGAGAGGATCGATTCTTCGACCTTATAATCATTGTGCTTGTACGGAACGACTCAATATATTCTTCGTGATGGTTATAGATTGGCTCCGAGAGCTCTCAGTACCCACTAAATACTAGTCCCCGCCAACAACTTCAGCACCAGGGAGCAACCACCGAAAGGTTACGCTCAACCTTGTCCCTCTGGCAATCCATTTGCTGCGTGCTGCGTCTTCCGCATGGCCAATTGTTTGATCTGATTCCAGCTGTCCCAACGCTACAAGATCTTCTCTTTGTTTTCGTATACCATGAGTCCAGAGGTATCGAGCATCTTCAGAAAGCACGATGACGCTTCTTTCTGGAAGGTATAGACCTTGGCCATCGAACTCTGGTGTCGTTTCCGAGACGCAGACATCTTTTCCTATGGGTTCCTTGACTTCGGCGAATTGCATCACGCAACCGCTTCCGAAGCTGGCACCAATGATTCCGTCACCGAAGCGCTTGAGGAGATCGACATGTGGAGTAATGCCTTCTCCAGGGTGGTAGAGGTTGATGATGGCTTGCCTAGCCCTGCCAAGATTTGGTGAAGGCAGGGTGGTGTCGCTGCGGGGAAAAAGCAGCGCATGCGTCTTCTCAGGTAGCACTGCGCCCAGCTCAGAATCAAGATCTGACAGAAGCTTGAGCAGAACTGGAGGAAGCCCCGTAAATGGGGCTGGGCCATTGTTCTCTGCATCCGCGTAATTTGAGTCTGGAGAAGGATGTCCTGGTGCTCTTTCGAACAACATTACTTGATTGACATCTCGATCCTGAAAATAGGTATCCATGCAGTATTGCATGATCTCTTCAGATAATTCCTGAGATATTCGTAGCTTTGGGTCGAAGAAAAGGCCAGGTATTTGGGGTGCAATCAATGATGCTGGTTGACCTTGGGCTCAAGGAGTCACCAATAGTACTGGATGTCGCAGTACTCATTCCAAGCGACTCTAATGGAGAGTCAAAGAGCGAATTGGGCTCAGAAAGCCCAGAGATGATGACTTCATCATCGTCGACGCCAGTTGTGGGAGATGATATAGTTCCACTCGGAGGGGATGTGGGTATTTCAATGTGGAGACGTTGCCTCTTGCCTTGCACTATGGGATCTTGTGCTAGAGAACTATTCTCGTCCTCAATGTCGTTGGAGTCCCGTTTTCTCTTGTTGGAATTCGAGATACGGGTATCTGTGCATGACATGTACAATGCAGCTTCCGTTCCACAGAAGTAGTTCTTGCAGCACCTGGATTAAAAAAAGGTTACTGGCGCACCACCTTGGGAATTCTTAACAGAGTCGAAGTCGGAACAGACAAGGCCAGCGTTTGCCGTGGTCCACTCAACGTCCCGAGAGCAATTCTGGTTTTGACGTGACACAGCCACACCTCTTCTTTGCCATCTCGATTACGTAACCGCTCGTAACCTTGACCGGTAATTCTCGAGCCGGTTTCCGGGCTTGCCGTTGCTCTTATGTTTTCCCAAAATTCAGTCATAAACTCTACCCGGCACTCAGGAAAGGCACTAGACGCTCAGGTTCCTCAATTCAAATCCTCACAATGACAGGCCACGAAGAAGCCGAGCTGGATCTCGCAAAGACCATCACTGGAAACGCGCCAGACGATGTAAAGCGCTTCGTGGGCAACATGACTGCTCTTCTGCATCGCAGAGGCGAGTTTGCAGATAAGAACGCACCCCCCAGGAAGAAGATGTTCGGCGAGGACATCGTTGATAGGATGGTTGTCAGGGAAGTTTCAGTTTTGAAGAAGGCTGAGGAGCCCTTGAAAACTGAAGGTCGCGTTGTTTGCGAGCTCACCGTGGAGGAGGGTAAGAATCGGAAGTCATTTCTCTTTCCGGCATTGACTCTTTCCTGGTGATAGATATGTTAAATGGCGGAAACATCCATGGTGGATGCTCCGCTTTCTTGATAGACGTGTAGGTCCCTTTCGAGGCGGCCTGAACCATGTAGGCTCATGTTACCTGCAACCAGATGCACCTCCATGTCCCTCATGGCTCTCAGCATGGCGAATGGCGCCTTCTCTGGCAGCGTCTCGCAATCCTTGAACGTTGTCTATCACTCGCCAGCTGCATTGTACGTAACAGCCATTCCTTTGGCAGCAATGGTACTAATCCCGATCTTGCGCTCAGAGGTGATAAGCTGCGCCTGGTCAACACAACCATGACTCTCGGAGCTCGCGCCCAGTCAGCTAGGACCGAGGTTTGTCCTGCTTCCACCTGTGCCTTTCCCTTGAGCCAAACGCTGACAAAGGTATAGATATGGAACGACACACACCATCGTCTTGCTGTGTCAGGTGTACACATCAAGATGCAGCCATCTGCTGCCCCCAAAGCAAGCTCAATACCTGCCAAAGCAAATCTATGATTGCAAGATGATCACTTGGAATGTGGCACAGGACGCATAATTATTGATAGAATCAATCAAAGGCAAGGAATGTATTCGCCAGCGCTTCGTCGCCTTTATATATCTGTAGATATTTATCTAGCTAATATAAGAATTATTTGAAGTACGTATTTGTCTAAAGGAAACAACATATCGATAGCAAATGAACAGATAATATACAGAACAGTTCGCGAGAAGCAGAAAAAAGGAAGAAAGTGTAGAGTCAGATAGAATGTCCCTCACAGATATGTCCTACAATGAAGATGACACAACAACACGATAGTTAATATAACTTACACAGCGTACATATAGGAAACCAAGCAAAGAGTATCAGTACATTGGAAATGGCTTTGTAGCCAGATATTCGTGAATCACCGATATGTTGGTGGTGAGATGGCCGAGCTCCCGTGGAAGCCAGCTGAATTACTCTTGGATTCCAAGTTTGGCCAGTTCTTCCAGGAGCCTGGCTCGTTCCTGAAGAAGCTGGAGGTTTGTCCTGCGGGCAGCTTCGAGGTCCCTGAAGTTTTCAGGCTTTCTTCTTTTTCGACTGGAGGAATTGCCAACATCAGACCCAGGTGACCCTAGCATCGCTTCGTCGATTGATATATGCTGGCGGCTCGACTCGAAGGAGAGTAATTCGAGCCCTTCGTCGACGGGTGAGATCCAACCGTCATACCTGATGGGGAGTTCAGCCTTCGTCGGAGAGCTAGGACTGTCGATAGGCGATGTTACGCGGGCTGTTTGGTTCCGAGAACTGCGTTTGGGTGTGGAAGGAGGCGATGTGAAGTGAGGTTGTACACTTCGTAGTGGAGGTGAAGGTGAAACTGGAATACGCGATGATTTGACCTGATCAGTGGATCTGTACGCGCGACTGTTTTGCTTCGATGTTTCCGGCATTACTCTCGGCGGAATGGGTAGAGGAGGGGGCGACGAAGTAAGAGGTGGTGAGAAGGAATCGGATAAAGGGGTGGATCACATGTAGGGGATTTTAGTCGAGTTTTGCGCATTGAAATGGGGGATGAGGTTACGACAGCATCAATGCTTGTCAAAGACCCAGAAGGGCGATGGTAAGGCGAATGGCAAATCACAGTGGCAGTTACGGCTGTGGTTGTTGGGGAAAGAGGACTTCTCCTACTGGAGGGAGAGCTTGTTGGAGTTTGGTGAACGCTATCGGATCCAGTTTTAGTCCTTGAAGCCGAGGGGATGATATTGTGCCGTTCGCCTACCCAGCACAACAGCTCTGCGACAAGCAGCAATTCTTCCTCCTTGCCTCGGGCTAACTTTCTTGGGTCAATGGTTGATAGCCCGACGTCTACCTCCAGGACGTCAGTCTCAAGGACACCAAGAAACAGTTTAGTCCGATGTAGGTTGAGAAGGTCGTCTTCATTATCGAGTGAGGAGGTCGACCGGTTGGTTGAACCGAAGGATAGATCAAGCTCAGATAGGGGTACTCGAAGAATAGCTTCCAGGATGGAGATAAGCAGCGCGGGTTTGAGGTCGGTTAAAGTTTCAAGTGGTTCAGAAGACACGTCAAGGACGCTCAGAAGATCATTGAGCGTAATTAACAGTTCATTAATATGGCTGATACTTGTAGTCCTGGGCATTTGGGGCTGAGGGACGAGGGTCCTTGAGCACCTCAAGAACCTAATCGTGGGGAGGAGCCGCTTCTTTGCAGTTGCCGTTTTTGATGCCCAAATCTGTTTAATGGCTCATGCATCGGTGTCGTTGGCGTCGTCCTCGTCGTCCTGAGTGCAAGACCAAAGTCCGCAAAAGGCGGGACATAGCCGGCCCTAAACCTGACAAACAATCAATAATCAACGCGTCTCAGGCGTTTCTGTGGCCTAAAGCCGGCGTTCTTCTTACAATCTTTGCGTTCTAGCGTGCTGAACGCGCCCAATGGCTCGAGATTTCGTACCTGCGGGTACCCCAGAGGCAACCTCTACCAGAGTCAAGCGAGAAAGGCTCAGTGTCAAGCCCGGAAAAGCCGGAAAAGGGAAGCAAAGGGAGCGCGAACCTAGCGCTGAAAAGGACGACGACGAGTCGAACGGGCACAGTACACCCCAGGAAGACGAAAAAGATGAGGATGAAGACATTGAAGACGAAGACAGTTCCCCACGAGGAGCAAAACGCACGCGTATCAATGATGAGGGCGATTCACGTCCTTCGCCTTTCGCAGAGAAAGGCAAGGAGGTCGAAAGGGATCCTCCCAAGACTCTTCCAAGAGATGTAGATGGGTGAGTCTCTGATTAGGTACAGCTCTTTAAAGCAACTGAATGCATAACTTTAAGCTATATCCCTGGTTCCATTGTGCGCATACAGCTCAGGAACTTCGTCACATATGACTTCGTTGAATTTTCTCCTGGCCCATATTTGAACATGATTTTGGGACCAAATGGTACTGGAAAGAGTAGTATTGCATGTGCTATTGCCCTCGGCCTTAATTGGCCTCCAAGTGTATGTCTTCCTACACAGGTGCTGGGCATATTCATTGACTTGCTTTAGATTCTTGGACGTGCAGCTGATGTTAACTCCTTCGTCAAGAATGGAACTCCAAACGGGCATATTGAAATTGAATTGAAAGGGCCCAGTGGACGACCTAACCTTGTCATACGGCGTAACCTGATTGCCACTTCGAAGACTTCTACATTCACGCTGAACGGCAAGCAATGTTCCGGCGCGGAAATTAAGAGTCAAATGCAAAATCTTAATGTACAAGTCGGAAATCTTTGGTGAGATATTTCTTTGTTGTTCCCCCGCGAATGTTAACGCTCTATCTAGTTCATTCTTACCTCAGGACAAGGTCTCAGAGTTTGCGCAAATGTCTCCACAACAGCTCTTGAAGGAGACTCAGCGAGCAGCTGGTGACCGAAAACTTTCGCAGTGGCACGATGTCCTGATCAAGCAAGGCAAAGAACATAAGTCTCTGAATCAGGTATGTTGAATTTTGTCGCCAAAGAATCCTGCTGACCACCGTTGCTCAGATTATCCAAGAACAGACAGACACTCGCAACACGATGCAGGAGAGAAACGATGCAATCGAAAGGGACGTACAACGTTTCCACGACAGGAAGCTCATTGAATACAACGTGGGTGGCCCAGCCTCCCAGCAGTCTTTGTTAGATAGCTCAATCTCTTATTTGCAGATCGATCTTTTGAACGTTCTGATACCGGTTGAACGGTATCGCGTGAAACGCGAGGTATATATCGAACTTAAAGCTCGCCAACGGGAGTTGTTCCAAGAGGTGAAAACCCTCAAGGAGAAGAACGCTCCTGCCCACGAATTCCTGAAGTAACAAGAATTTTATTTCCTTCCCAGTATTCCCTCTCATGATTGCATAGTGAAATGGAAGCTGCTCTGAAAAGGCAGGAAAAGGAGCGTGATGTTATCAAGAAGGACACGCAAGCAAAATTCGGGAAGATGAAAGCCAGATGGCAAACCAGCGAGGACTTGGTAAGAACTTCCATTATTATATCTGGGTCCAAATTTTCACCTAAACTGTTTCACTGTAGGACGAGAAAGCAGAGGCTCTTTCCCTCAAGCTCGAAACCATCAAAAACGAGGAAAAGGAACGGGCAAAGAAGATCAAAGCAGCTGAAGCCGAGATAGCAAAGATCACCGAGTTCCTGGAGAAACCTCCTGATGTCAAATTAGAAAAGATGGAGGACCTGGCTGCAGAAATGGTCGGTCATTACAAGAGCTGGCCAAGCGATCTGCTAATAAAACGTCGTTCCAGGATCAACTGAAGAAGGAAAGACATGAAGTAGTCCAACGAAAGGCGACACTCGATTATGACATTACCGAGACTGTCTCAGAAAGCGCAAGGGTTGCCGTTGTACTTGAACAAGCGCAGAAAGAGTGCGAAAACCAGCTTTCTAACATATTGTCTTACTTATATTCTATCAGGCTGCGCCAACAGGATGACATGAACGTTCGCAAACTACAGAATCTAGCCAACTGGGACAGAGAGGCCCATGACGCGGTCATATGGCTAAAGAATAACCGTAACCTATTCAAAATGGAGGTCTTTGACCCACCTTGCCTCTCTGTAACCGTTCCAAGTCAGCACAAGGATTACATGCATGCTGTCGAGGCTTGTTTCAATGGGACGCAATTGAAGGTAAGCAGAGTCTATGTAGGGACGCATTAACTGCTAAACAATCACCATCGCAGACATTTGTCGCTCAGTGTCAGGAGGACGTGGATACCTTCAATCATTACATCAACGATACCACCAAAGCGCTGGGTCGCCCGGCTAGGGTTTCGACCTGGTATAGAGCCCCAGGCCGCAGACCTATGTAGCGCCACCAATGACCCCAGCGGAGGTACGTCGAATTGTTGCTGTAAAGTAACCTACTGAATACTAATACCTTTCAGCTTGCGGAGCTAGGGTTCAACGGTTATGCAATCGACTACCTCCAATTTCCTCCTGGCATGCGAAACTGGCTTGAGACAGAGTTGAATCTTCATCGCACTGTACGTAACAACCCTACGCACATGAAACCAACTATTCACATCTCCGCAGGCTATTGCTCTTGACCCCCGCATCGATGTAAAACGCGCAATGGAGGCAGTTTCCCGCGGACCAGCAAACGGCGCTAACTTCACAAATGGAAACACCATGAACATGGTCTCCAGGTCTCGATATGGCCGTAAAGCTGTCAGTAACATGACTCGCGAGTTCGGGCAAGCACGAACCTTCGCTGGAGCTAACGGTATTCTACCCCAGCTTACGCTTTAGACCGCGAACTGATATGTATCGCCAGTCGACTCAGAGGCAGTGCGGCGGATTCAAGACCGCATAAAGGATAATCAATCGGAACTTAGCTTGCTAAATGAGAAAAAGAACGAACTCGAAACGAAATTAGAGGAGGTTAAATCAGAGGACAAGGTCTTCATTGGAAAGGCCGTAGGTTTCTTTCTTTGGAGGCGTGTTCAGATTCTAAGCCTTTCACCCCCAGGAAAACATCAAGAAACGTAGACAGGTCATCCAAGAGGCGGAAACTAAGAAAGTTAAAGCTCAGGGAAGGCTCAGTATGTTATTCTCTGATTTCTGCCAGCACCGCCACTAAAGTATGGTATTAAAGAACGCGTCCAGGATCAACTCAAGAAAGATCGCGCGCAACCTTCAGCTGATGAGGAACGTGCTCGTATTAAGAAGGAGATTATTAAGATTTCCCAGAAGCGCATAACCCTCGCGAAGGAATATACAGTACGCGGAAATCGGTTTTGATTAGAGTATCTGGCTGAATATTTCTTGTTACAAGGATCTTGCTCGCTCAATCATCAGCGAACAGAAGAAAGCGACGAAGATCGCACTCCAATGCATGCAAACCGCTGCCAACAGGGATGCACTCAAAGCTCTCGTTCGTCAAAAGGACAAGAAGTACGAGGATACACTTACCGAGTTCAATCAAGGTAGGTCTTGAGCTCATGTGTGAGATATGTGCTCATCTGTCGACTTCCAGTCGATCTCGCATACAATCGCGCCAAGGCCGAGTCAACAGCTTGCCTTGAAGCTAGCCGTCAAGTTCTGCAAGACAGTACGGCAGAACTCGTGGCTGACTACCAAAGGATTGAACAGGCGCGTACGGCGTATAAGGATGAATTAGCGGTATCGCAGGAGACTGGAGCTGAACCGCCAAACCCTGAAGGTGTTGACTTACGTACTCTGACCGAGCTGGAAAACGAGTTGGGGGCCCAACAAGCACAGCTAGAGCTGAATTTGGCCACTAATCCTGGTGTCGTTGAGCAGTACGAGAAGAGGAAGCGTGATGTAGGCTTTTGTTGGCTTGACTCAATGGACTACCTCTCATTCTTGATTCAGATCGAAGACCTCACGATGAAGATAGCTGATCACCAGAAGAAGGCGAATAAGATCGCTCGTGATATTGATAACGCGAAGGTAGAATTCTCTCTTGTCGAATCCTCCCTGATGCTGATATGCCTTTCATAGGCCAATTGGAAACCTGCTCTTGAGAAGTTGGTCGGGAGCATTGGAGAGAAATTTTCGGCCGCCTTCGATCGTGAGTCGTGATGATATTGGCCTTCCTTCTGTTGCTCATGGTCACATTCAGGTTTCGGATGTGCTGGTGAAATCCACATTCGCGAAGATGCAGACTACGATAAATGGGCTATCGAAATCTATGTCAAATTCCGTGACACCGAGAAGCTGCAGCTGCTCACTGCTCAGCGTCAATCTGGAGGCGTAAGTGCATTGCCCAGATACTCCCATTGCAACACTGACGACCTTTACTTAGGAACGCTCCCTGACCACCATCCTCTACCTCCTTTCCCTTACTGAGGAGGCTAGGGCGCCCTTCTCCCTTGTCGACGAGATCAATCAAGGGATGGACCAACGTGCCGAACGTACAGTGCATAACAACATGGTTGATGTCACCTGCAACGCCGACAGCGCTCAGTACTTCCTCATCACGCCCAAGTTATTGCCAGACCTCAAGTACCACGAACGCATGAAGGTGCTTTGCGTCAACAATGGAGAGTGGTTGCCGGAGGACTCGAAACTGGGTAACATGGGTAAGATGATTGACGGTTATCTGGCGAAGAGAGGCCAAGGACGAGCAGCCCAATAAACAACATCCTCTACTCTTTCAATTTCTTGTTTCTTTCAGTCTACTGATTCCACCGCCATCGGCGTAGTTTTACTTTATCACCGGCTTTCTTGAGCTTCTATAAAGTACTATACCCTGCACATACAAAGAATGTGGCTCTAATAGTTACAAAATACACAATTAACTTGTCATCTTGATTAAAATACTTTTTTTGATTTTGGTAGTCGTACACGCTAGAGATATTCAGCAAGCTCTCGACGCCGCGCAGTAGCTGCTGAGATGCATGTTTTCAGAAGGTCTCCCTCGAGGACCATTCCGCTGTCAAGTCCCACCTGGCCAACCCCGATGAGTTCGCCGTCTGCGTTTGCGAGGACAGAGACGGTGGTATCAAGGAGAGGCTCTTCGAATGATGTCGGGTCATATATAAGTTGCGCTCTGGATATACAGTCAATGAAGGCGGCGAGAAGGAATTCTGGAGGACGTACGAGTCAAATACGCCAAAAGAGAAGGATGCAGGAAGCTTGGCAGAAGGCAAGAGCTGAAGAGGCTCCTGAACCTTGCGGGAGCAAGTCGTCGCTCCTGTGTCTTCGTTGAACATTGCTTTCGGCAAAGTCGCTGCAAATAATTAGAATAAGCAGGGATGGATTGCACCAGGGCACTCACTGTTCTTGAGAGCGGCAACCATGGCAAGCAAAGTCGCGTCAAACGCGTTCCCATCGTAGTTTATGCATACTGCGTCAACATACAGGACCCACGCAGACTTTCCCGGGTGGATGCAGAGAGATGATAACGGTAACATGCCTGAGCTGATGCGAGATGAGTAGGGGACCTGGGCAAGAGAGCACCAGCGTACGTGATGATCGCGTCATTCAGACGTGCTGAAAGAACTTGAGCCTCTTCAGACGGTGGACCAGGTTTGAACTTCGGCGAACACATGGGTGGAAGGTCCAAGTTTGGTACGAGAAATCCTTCTTGTTCTCTGTCTAGCTCTGGTTCGGCGATCTCAGCCTTGACACCACATACGATAGTGGTTCCTCCCATCCTTACGAGAGCAGACCCGTTTGCCGTTGATATTGACCCAGTAATGACAGATATCGGACGCCATTCCGATGCAGCACGACCATCTGGTCTTACAGATTCTGCTAGAAAGCGCTGAAGATAAGTTTTTGGATGAAGACGCTGAAAAACAGCGGCCTTTAAAGGATCAGTGGTGGTCATAGTGATAAAGACATCGTGCGAAATGTTGATTTGGAACAACACAAGGATAATCCTCGTAAACTAGATGCCAAGTGCCAATGACTCGAAAGAAAAAATTATCGGCCGATAGAACGGTCGAGTCAGCCTTTAGGATTGTATATAAAATGCAGAAACACAGTCGACCATCACGTGTAGAAATTTTTGGTTAACTATCGCCAAAACCAAAATGTAACGTCCCATTGGGAATGCCCATCATGCAGGTCAATCGTACTGACTCTGATAATTCAATTCCTAGCTTCTCTGCAAGTCATCTTTTGCACAAATATCCACGACATTCAATGCAGGAATCTGGTCCTATCAAAGTCGGTGTCTTGGGTGCGACAGGAACGGTCGGCCAGCGTTTCATCACGCTACTCTCCGCTCACCCATGGTTCTCGATCCACGCGCTGGGTGCATCCCCAAGATCGGCTGGCAAACCATACGTGAAAGCCGTAAACTGGAAACAAGTATCGAGGATCCCTAGTCATGTCAAGGATATCGTCGTGCAAGAGTGCAAAGCTGAACACTTTACCGAGTGTGCCATTGTCTTCTCTGGGCTGGATGCTGATGTTGCTGGTGACATTGGTATGCCCCAAGATGATATATCTATCCAACTTTCTCTGACCATTCACGACAGAATCTGCTTTCAGAAAGGCTGATCTTGCCGTCTTTTCAAATTCAAAGAACTACCGCCGCGATCCTCTCGTGCCCCTAATCGTACCATACGTCAACCCATCCCATCTATCCGTCCTTCCCCATCAACAATCGGCCCACTCACCACCACTAAAGAAGGGCTTCATTGTCACTAATGCCAACTGTTCAACCACAGGCGTCGTCATACCCCTTTCCGCCCTCGAGAAGTCGTTCGGCCCTCTCGAATCAGTCATGGCAACAACAATGCAAGCCATATCGGGCGGTGGATACCCAGGCGTACCCTCACTCGACGTCCTCGACAACGTTGTGCCCCACATAGGAGGCGAAGAAGAAAAGATGGAATGGGAAACACTCAAGATCCTTGGAGGTCTCAACGTGAACACCGACCCCGCCACTGGCCAAATCACCGCTCGCGAGTTCGAGATGCACCAGCGCCATCCGTTGAGGATATCTGCGTCGTGCAACCGTGTCCCCGTCATCGATGGGCATACGGCTTGCGTCTCGGTCCGGTTCTCCAGGCGTCCACCGCCTTCTCCCCAACAGGTCCGCGAGGCACTTGCTTCGTACACCTGCGAAGCGCAGACCTTGGGATGCCCTTCCGCCCCAGTCCATTATTGGTGTGCACGAGGAGCCTGATCGGCCACAGCCCAGGCTAGACCGGTATTGGCAGGATGGTGCAGGTGTGAGCGTTGGCAGAATCAGGCAGTGTCAAGTGCTTGACATCAAGTTGGTCGTTCTCGCGAACAACGTTAGCATCGGAGCTGCCACGAGCAGCATCGTCAATGCTGAATTGGCGGTGCTAAAGGGTGTTGTTAGTAGCGGTAGCAAGTAGTTTTTTTCATGGAAAGGTAACTTAGGAAGGACACGAATTTAATGTACAATTTTTGTTGTGTTTTATATTTATGCAAGGCTGTTCTGTAGCAAGAATCTAATCAGCAGCCCAGAGAGTGTCGAAATGGAGAATTGGTCGAATGGAGCAACTGACGGCACAGGGCTGCGCTGAATTGGGGGAACTGCAGCCAGTCTACACAGCTCCCGCTTCCCCAGAGTCAATTCAAATGCCACTGCAGCCCCAGCACTGCGCTCTGTGAAAAGCTTTTCCAAAGCCCCCTCTATTCGCATCGCTGCCGGGCCTTCAAGACCCTCTGATACCCATACAGAATCCAGCACACGACCTATTACACTCTTTCGTACCCAAGCCCGTCACACACGTTTACACGGAGCTCGCACCCGCAGCCGGTCTATGCAAGGTTCGCCCAAGCTCGCAAGCGCAATTTCTCATCGAAGGAATGTCCTAGGCCGCAGACGGCCTCTGTACACAAAGATGCTGGATAAACTGGTTGTCACACCACTTCGAGAGGGGTTAATGTCGCTGAAAATAAAGTCCGTACGCTGTTGTAAACCCTATGAATGAATTAACAAAGAATATTACAGTTTCGCTCCTTCTTATGTACCGCTACGGAGAAGGCTGCAGGTTCTTGGGACTGCTTCGTGGATGTTCATGATGCTCGTTATACCTGCTTTCTTCATCTTTCTTTGGTGCGTCCCAGTTGGATTCCTGAGCTCTTCATCTCCGTTAACCTGCTACGTTCATATGCAGTTCATTCCCTTTACTCTGGCCATTCATTTCAATATACCTCGTATGGGCATATCTCATCGACGACTGCACCCAGAATGGTGGCCGACCCAGTCAGTGGTTTCGGTCATTAGCATGCTGGCGGTACATTGTGGAGTACTTTCCGGTTTCGTACGTTCACCTTTCATTTATTTGCGACGGAGGCTGATATAACTACAGGTTAATCAAGGTGAAGCATGTGCTAAACAGAGCTGAGGAGCAGACTATTGACGAGACAGTCACTGTAGGAAGCTGATTTGCCTCCAGATAGGCCGTATGTTTTTGGATACCACCCACATGGTAAGGCTTCCAGTCTGGTTCACACGGGACATTGCTAACGCACTGCATAGGCTTGTTTGCATTGTAAGTGTTCCTTCCGTCATACTCGGTGAATACCGCCTCAATCGCAATCGCGTTCTAGCGGTGCACAAGCAACTTTCGGCACAGAGCGTACGTTTCCCATTCCACCCCATTCGTCCTAACCATTTTCTCACATTCCTACAGTCACAGGTTTCTCTACCGCCTTTCCAGGGATCCGTCCACACCTCCTCACACTCACCATAAACCTCATCCTCCCCATCTACCGCGAAATCTTGATTAAACTCGGTGGCTCAACAGCAAGCAAGCGGTCATGCTGCAATATCCTGCAGAAGGGACCTGGTGAAGCGATCGCTCTTGTCGTAGGTGGGGCTGAGGAGAGTTTGAGTGCGAGACCTGGCGTAGCTGATTTGGTGCTGAGGAAGAGGTGAGCGCATTCATCCAAAGGTTTGGGGATGATGATACTGATTAGGCTTCGCCCTACAGGCTTGGGTTCATCAAGATTGCGATTCAGAATGGGTATAGTGCATTCCTAGTTTGTCCTCTGATATACAAACTTACACTACGGATTCTAGTGCTGACCTAGTGCCATGCTTCGGTTTCGGGGAGAACGACGTAAGTCTCCTAGCACCCGTCCGTAAACTGATGCTGACTGGCAACAGCTTTTCAACCAACTTTCAAACGAGAAAGGCAGTAAAGTACACAACTTCCAGAGGAAATTCAAGTCATTATTCGGATTTGCATCTCCCTTTGTCCATGGCAGAGGCTTGCTCAACTGTACGTTTCCACCCTCCAAATTCTGGTCATTCAGCTCAAGCGCCCTTTCAGATAATTTTGGCCTAGTACCCTTCCGAAAACCAATCAGAGTCGTGATAGGAAGGCCAATACGGGTGAAGCAGATGAACGAGCCTACACTAGAAGAGGTTTCGCGGGTGCAGAAACTGTACATAGAGGAACTAACTCGGTTTGTCATTCCGTTGCTCACAGCCTGACGGGTTACTGAGACTTCTGCCTCAGGATATGGGATACCTACAAGGACAAGTACGCCAGCGACCGAATACGGGAGTTGAGGATAATAGAATAAACGCTTCGCACTCATCTACTACCATATACCTTAATGTATTGCTATCTAGCCAGCTACATAATGATACCCCATACGATTTGCCCTTCTGGGGGCAGAGTTTAGTTTGAAAGATGTTTGAATTATAGTATTAGATTATTAGCAGATACTAAACACTCTACGAAACCCCCTACGACGACGCCTCAGGAGCCTTCTCCTGCCTCCACCTCTTCTCGACCTTTGGTGTTGTGGCAATAACCGAAGGGTCATAATTCGTCGGCATACTTCCATCCTCCCAGCTCTTGAGGACATTCGCGCCAACAACGCCCATGTTGTGTGAGGGGAATATCTTCAGGCGCTCGAGCCTTCGGTCACGTAGCTTGTTCTTGGGTAACATGCCAGCTACTGCGTGTCGGATGATCTGTGAGCAAATGGGTGGAACATTTAAAGCCGTGTCCGAGGAGCCATAGAGTAAATAACAACCCACCTCTTCAGGCTTCTTCTCCCTCATCCTCTTAATAGGCGTCTCCTTCAGTCCTCCAGCGAACATTGTATGTTTTCGGTATATCAGCTGCTCCTCTTTCCGACCTGTCACTTTGACATCCCGAGAGTTGGTGACAATGACATAGTCACCACAGTCCACTGTGAGCAAGCAAAGCAAGCGGTTAGTATCCTTAACAAGAGAAGTCAGAAAGTAGAAAAGACCGACCAGAAGGGTCATATATAGGTTTATGCTTCCCCATGAGCACGAGTGCAATCCGCTCTGCTAGCTTTCCCAAAACTCGTTCCGACGCGTCTACATGGTGCCAAACACGGGCGTATGCGAGGGCAGTCTAGGTCAAGAACGTTAGTATGCTGGTAATGAGCCGTCCAGAATGCTACAACTTACGTTCCCGACGGCTTGCGACATTGATGCTGTAGCGTTCGAGGCCAGCAGGAACGGCTCAGGCTGAAATTTCTAATTGTGGGAATAACATGCCTAATATGGGAATACATTGCACTAGGTTGGTCCATTCTGCAGGCGGCGGCTTCATTCAAAAGTACTGTAATGAATACAAATGCTACGAGATAGAAAGATCCTGCTCTTCAATCTTTTGTGGGATTTCATCGTTTTCCTCGACCATGTCCACTGGACCTTCAGATTCTTGTTCACTCATTTCAATCAACCCCTCCAACATACTCAATCTGGCGTCTCCTTTATCAACATCCATAGCTTCATCTTGGTCGTCCTCCTCACTATCATCTTCATCATCCATGGCGTCACCTTCAACTAGTTCTTCCGCCCCCGCCCTGCTTCCAGACCCCAGTCAGCTGGCGGCTGGACTCTAAGCATTTTTATCAGGTACTCCTGAACAAGCATCCCTGCAGAGAAGGAAAAATGAGCCAGATAATCAAACGGATGAATGAGAAAATCTACCCATAGCCATAAGAGCCGACCCCTCAAACATCCGATACATGTCATCTATGTAATCAATGTCGGGACGGTCGCCCGTGTTTTCCTGGTCGACAGGGTCCGAGTCACCTTCATCTCCTGGATCTAGCTCGGAGTGTATCACATCAGATTCATGTTCTGGTTTGAGAGAGGATTTGCGCCAGGAACGATGTTCATTTGAGAGGTCGAATAACTGGCCCCTGACGGTGTAGTAATCTGATGCAAATAGATGGATACATTTGAGCAAATCCTGGAAGTAAAGGCATTGAGTACACCCTGTTCAAAAAAAAAGCGGAAATAAACGGTTTCACGTACAGCGGTAGGGAGTGGCGTTGTGCGTTGGTTTCGGCCGGTAATGAAGGATTCGTCTTCACGGAAACGTCTCCGTCTCTCTGCACGTCTTCCGTACACAGTGCTCGCGCCGTTGAGGTTGGTTCTCCGACTCCCTAACGGCATCCGCAAGTTCATTTCGTATTTCTCTCTGCTTCCCCTTGCCCTGCGACGCAAAGTCCCTGGAGTCCGAAGATAAATTGCTTTCCTGCGTTTTCGTTTCTCCGGGGCCTCCAATGTGGTGTTGGCTCTCTTGGTTGGAAGTATTGATTATCCTGTATGTAGGGATGGTACCTTTTCCGGCGGCATCGCGGGCGACCCGATTCCCTCTGTGGTCTTGAGCGGAGCCATTTGGGTAGCGAGGCAAACGGCTGGTACTGGCTCGGGGTTCAGATGAGACTCGTGTTCCATCAGGACGAAGGCGAAGGTCGGAATAGTCCCACACAGTACTACGACGCGTAGCAGGCATCGTGCATGAAGTTTCTTATCAGTTTACAAGCACCAGAGTCATTTTTGGTGCAATGTGCAGTTGGTCAAGCGCCAAAGAATGTTAACCAAGTGTTTGGTACTGTTATGACCGATTCGGATGTTGCATGCGTTTTGTCCGTCGGTGGCGTATTTCTTCCACGCATTTGTTACCGTAATTCTCGTTAAGCTTAATATCTATCAGAAATTCGCTCTCATTGCCGAGAAACTTGGCCAAGTTCGATCGCGTTATTATTACCTTCTAGATTCAAGGCGAAGAGAAGAGGGTCAAGTACGTACACGTTGTCGTTGTACTCATCAGAAGGAGATTTGGCCACACAGTGGTCTGTATAAATGAATGGGCCGAGTAGCCGACTACAAAAGCAGCATTTGGGCTTTACGATCGTGTACGAATTTCTGACCGCTCTCTCATCTAGTTGCCTTGAATTACCGCAGTCCACCTTCTCCCATTCAGTCTGGGTTCACAGCACCCTCATCTCTGAGAATCCCTGAGAATGCAATGCACGCTCGAAGGCCTGTTGCTGTCGACAATCCAGTTTCTGATAAGCTATTCATCTTGCCCTGCCTGCGATATGCCGCCGGTCTGCAAGTTTGCCGAAGTCCACAACTCGCATGTAGGAGCTGATTTCGATAGCCCTGCGCCTCTCTCACAGTTCTGCGATCCTTGCAACTGAAAAAGGGATGCCCTTCTGATTTTCACCAACCGTCTATTAAGCTATCCGAGTCGGAGACGGATGTACGGCAATGATCGTCCAAATTCGAAAATTGCGATTAGATTAGATTATCGCTAGCAGTACAACAAATGTTGACAAATCCTCAGTACGAAAATCTCTTTGCATCTCTCTGCAACTCTAGGTAGCGCTGAAGATGAGCCAGAGCGTCTCTGCAATAGAAAAATGCCTACTAAGAGGCAAGTGGACTGGAGCGATCGACAGCCTCACTGCAGAGTTGGCCAAAGCGGTACTGGAAGGCAAATTCCATCAGGTGCTGACCTCACCTATAGCAAGGCGGCTACTCTGCGTTCAATCACCCACGTTCACCCAGCCCTTTGATAAAGCCTTTCATTTCCCCTCCACACAAGAGGATGAAGCCGACGAAACTCAGCGTTTGATTGTGGCTATCGGTTGCCTGCATGCTTTCGTCCAGGTTAACTGGACCGGACCCGACCTCGATGTGCAACCCTCAGATATCATATCACTATCTTCCCAGAACACAGAAGATGGTGCCTCTGGCGAGAAACCTGCTAGCCTCGATGAGGCTTTCCTCAATGAAAAGGCAATCACCGAACTAGCTGTCGCAGGAGAACCAGCGTACCCTCTGACAGAAGTGGCTGCGTTCCTGAGATTGGCACAGCTGCTCCTTACCGTCCCCTACACGCGCTGCCCCTCTGTTTCATGGTGGAGGTTGAGGGCTGCAATAGTGCACCAACAGGTCCTTGACGAACCTGTCCCGCTTCCTGAAGCCATCATCTCCTCGCTGGACCCCCTTAAACCACACTTCGAACAGGAGCCTGATCTCTCCGGACAGCTCATTCTGGAACAGGGTCTCCTGGAGCATCAGCTCATCCATGATAGATCGGCCGCCGAATTCTTTGTCCGGGCAGCGAAAGCCACCGGCATGCAATTCGAGCTAACTGGTGCTCTTGGAAAGCGGACGAAATTCCAGCAGACTGCCCTCAGTCAGCTGGTCTTGCTCGCTCAGAGTGCGCTTAAGTCAGATGATTCGCCTTCCTCTGCCTCATCGTCGTCATCAATTCCCAACGATGAGAGCCACACGACCTCATCTCCCGTAAAGCCGAGTGTACCGGAGACGCTTGCCCTCAACGATGATACCCTATTAGAACGAACGGAATTCACTTCTTCGAATCCTTCATCGGAAGCTACTCTTCTTGGACACATCGACCCTTCTCACCAACCCCCGCTACACCCGATCGACCAATGCATACTCCTTTCCATGTGCCTCAACGTAAAGAACACGGCCCCCTCTCACGGTCTTACTAATGAGCAGATGTCCCCTTATGTCGAACGCGTAATTACCCATCCCCGGAATTGGTCAATCCATACGATGGCCCTGCTCTTGCGTTCGCGGCTGGAATCCACTCGGACACGAACCGCTGAGCGTTCCACCCTGCAGCTCCAGGCGTTGATCGACCAGATGCCGACCTCCGATTCGACCCTCCAGGAGCGCTTGCTCTACTTCCATTCGATTCCTTTACCGAGTAAATGGGAGCTCGAACGAGAGCTTGCCCACAGATTCCTGAGCTTGGGAGTCGTCAAGTCAGCGCTCGAGACCTTTGAGAGGCTCGAAATGTGGGAGGAGGTCGTCAAATGTTATGCCGCGCTGGACAAGCCGGAAAAGGCTATCGCAATTGTCCGAGATCTCTTAGAGGGGAAAAAGCGGAGGCGGAGGAAGTTATTTCTCGAGGCAAAATCACACCGGCGGACCGGAGATCCCTTCATGATAAAGCCCGAGAGGCCAAGCTATGGTGCATTTTGGGAGACCTCGAGCCAGGCCATGCCGTGGAGCACTATGAACGCGCATGGAAGATCTCACAAGGCACATCAGGACGTGCAATGCGATCTCTGGGTGGACATTACTTCGGCCGTGGTCAATTCAAGGAATCCGTTACCTCATTGAAACGTGCAGTCGCCATCAACCCCCTAATTTCAAAATCCTGGTTCATCCTTGGGTGTGCCAGCATGCGGATTGAGAACTGGGAGGAAGCCAAGGTGGCCTTCGTTCGATGTGTCTCCCTAGATGAAGATGACGCAGAAAGTTGGAACAACCTCGCCAACGTCTATCTCCGAATGGGCGTAAAGCCGTCTGACAAGAATGACGATGATGAAAATCGATCTGCCACGGTAAGTTCATTCCATCCACGTGCAGAGTTATATGGGCTGATTGCAAGTTTCTTCTCAGAATGGAAGCGCAGATAACTCAGTTATCCCATTTGACCATAAGCTACTCGCCTTCCGGGCACTCAAGCAAGGGCTGCGCCTCAGCTATGAGAATTGGCGCATGTGGTACAACTATATGGTCGTCGCTGTTGATGTCGGAGAACTCTTTGAAGCGAGTAGGGCTCTAGGACGAATCGTGGAGGAGACAGGGGACAAAGTGGGTGCCAAGGCCGTGGACGAGGACGTCCTTGAGAGGCTGGTCAATGCAGCCACGCGTGCAAACACCGATCCCTCCGCAGTCACGACTGTGGAGAGTCAGAATACTTCCGTCGAGAAATCCAACGAGGGGTTGGTGCGGAACGTGACAGACTTAATCGAGCGGATTATACTTCCACGTGCCTCCACGCCGCGAATCTTCCGCGCCTACGCGAGACTACTGACTTCCAAAGGACAATGGAATGAGGCGATCAAGGCCTATCTGGACGCGTATAGGTGCGGAACGGCAGGGACGAGGGAGAAGGGGGATCCAGACGTGGAGACGTGGCGGGAGGCCGTGGTCGAAGTTGAGGAGATTGCTGATGTTCTCTCCAACTTTGGTCCCCGAGTAGAGGGATTTAATTGGAGATTGCAGGCCCGTAGCCTGGTCAGGACATTTATGGGACGAACGAAGGACTTCGAAGATGAGCCGGAGTGGGACAGGCTGAAGAGCTTGGAGGAGGACTTGCGTAAGGTCGAGGAATGATCGGTGTTATCGAAATCTGTATACATCTTGTTAGTCCCGGCACTTTTGAGCCACCAGTCTGGCTTGATGTGCCGCGGGGATATGCCCTGTGCTCGCCGTGCCGTTTTGGAACAGTTCTCGTGCGCGATCGATAAAGTTTGGCCCATTCCAAAGTGGCTGCTGTATATTTTACGCAAGCCGATCGATCTATGGTGGAGATTTTATAGTTTTCCACGTGGCTTCTCGATTGTTCTCAAGGAAATATATAGGCGCTCAGATCTGTGGGGATGATTGAAATGCTTATTGAGTACATTGGGAATGTAGTGTCATACATGAATTATCAAGAAAGGTCGTAGGTTTTGGGGTATCGTGATCATGAAAAGTAAGCTACAATAATTTAAGCAGTCACCTGTAAGCAGAATGCTACCATGAGAGCTCCTGCGCCATTCTGTTGAGTGCTAATGTCGTCAGAATCTCGGTAATAATTGGCATCCCGGCAGGCTTAATCATGAGTCGAGCGTGATAATCGTCCTCGGGGTCACTTATTTTCCATTCAGCCAAACTTGTCCGACCGTCGAAGAGCTGGCAGGCGACATTGAGTCCGAGCGCAAGTTGCAAGGTGCTAACAAGCGTACCTCCATCTGGTTCTGGGTAATCCTCCACTTGTAATCCCTCCCATTCTGTCCCGTGAAATACCGTGAGCTACAAGGTGTCGTCAGGTTCGAAGGAGAAAACGCGACAGATGAGACACATACGTGCTCCCAGCCCTCTTCTGGCGCAGGAAGTATTGCATGGGTATTAAGTTGCGATTATTGCCATAAACGATACAACCTTGTCGGTTCTCTGGGCCTAGGTAGAAGTAGGAGTTATCGGGTCCCATTATGCTTGGGTACTTTTGTGCGAGCGATGGTTCTCGTGTGAGCTTGATCACGGCGTTTGGGTTGTATCCAGCCTGGTAGGTGTGTTAGGGATAACGTGTGAGAGAGGCAAGAGGCGCCGTACAGGCCTCCTAGATAGGATGCTCAGCGGAGGAAAATGTTGGATGAAAGATGCGAACTTACACCGTGAAAGCATCCACTCCAGACATCTCTTCGAATTTGTTGTTGAAAGGATCGGCACCGAATTGATAGAGAACACAGGAAGATGTTGACATCTTCGCGGATGTGGGGGGAGGGTGCAAGGGAGCAAGATTGCAAGGCAATCGGAATGAGCGAATTTATTGCGCCGAGTCAGAAAATCAGGGAATTGTTTGCTGTTTCCGTTGGTCCTTAATATTATCCAGATGTTCGCATTTTTTCTCTTCTGGACCTGGAATTCCGTAATAAGGGAGCCCGGAACGAGATGGCACCGCCACCTGCCATGCCACGTGTGCGGTGAACAGTCGCATGGCGGTTGACACGTGGGAGATCGAGTAAACTGGATCTGGATGGTACCATCGTCAGCTAACCTCCATCGGGACCACCCTGGACTCACTGCAGATATAGCACCCGCTTGTGCGTTTATGTCAGAGCTCAAAAGCCTTCTAGAGATTTTCCTGAAGAGGTAAAACGTCCGACGTTTGAATGAGGAACCGGCGGCTAGGGCATCAATGGATGAAATTGTTCCAAGCCAGAAGAAAATTATTGGCGTGGGCCGAGGCAATAGAGTGCAGTAAGTGGCGGAAGCTGAGCTCGTTGGGTTGACATGTGAGCTGGGGCAGGGCTCTGAAATTAGTCATAGGCCACAATATACGGAACGCTAAACATGCGTACATGCGAAAAGGCGATAATCACCCGGCTGGGCGGGGTGAGTACCCAGAATAGTCATGACGAGATAGTCAGGAAAAGTCCTACCAGGTCGGAGCTAGAAGATTCTGTGAACATTTCGTGAGCTCGTTTGTCAACTGGAGCATGAGAGCCAGTACCTCCGACCTTTCCAGGTTAGGCGTCGGTGTTCTTTCACGCATGCCCAAGCTACTTCTTTTCCTACGACAAGCTCGCGCCGAGATACCCGGATGCAGGGGGCAATAGCCACACAGACCTCGAGGCCAGGTGCTAAGAGCCATCGAGCTGATTTCGGGGATAATAAGATTGTTGTGAAATGATGCGTATGAAGGAGCACGAGTGAAAGGTTCTGGAACCACGATTGCTAAAGACAGACGTGCACTTTCAGGGTAAGCTCTGAAATTCAAATCCTCATTGCTGCAGAAATGCAATGCTCCACGCATCAATCGTTGGGAACAAACCGTGTTAAGCTAGCAATGAATCTTGTACGATGACGGAACCAAGCACGTACGCCTACTAACTCTACAAATCACCACCCCGTTCCAAATATATGACCAGCTCCTTATCTAAGGCAGTCATTCATAGATTTCGATCAAAGAGCAGCGATTTGCCCTGCAGGATTGGCGTCTATAGGCGAGACAGCCAAGAGCAGTCTCCAAATTTCCGGCTGAAACGACGCGTGTTCGAACGTCGATTTTAATCATAAACTGGGGTCATATCAAGGTCAGAAAATATAAGGGATTAAGGAAACGCAGATCTCACCGTGAACAATGCCTACGAGATTTGGAAATTAACCATGAGTTCACCGTATATGACGACGACATTATTTCATTGTTCTGACGCACCATAGAACAGAGTCCACACTAGCACGAAAGTGAAAACTTCATCTTGTGCGGGCATTAGAATCTCCTTCAGTCCACCTGGCACATATTTTGACGGCCGCCCACGACAATTAATAGTATGGATGCATGTTGCGGTGAGGAGTGTTGAGCACCCGAAGAGAAGGAACCCGAACCAGTTCTCCAAGCCGAGTATTCCAGCTGCTGCACCCGTGAAAACGGCAGAGAGGAATTTCACATTGGCCAAGGACGAGTTAGCTTGCACATTGGCAGGACAGATGAGCTGTGCTGCAGAGTCGGCTGAGGATGCCATCGTCGTCGTCGTCGACAGTTGACCCGTTGAGTTCCCACGTGATCAATACTTGTCAAACTCAAAACCCGAAATCGCCAATCTTGTCGTGAAATGGTAGGTAATTGCTTCTCTGGGTGTTCCAGGTGATCATTATGAGGACTGTCTACGTGTTACAAAAATGTAATAGGCTGAAGGCTACAAAGTTACAGATACTGGGAATATTGTACATCAACGAAGCTCGAGCGGAGGTATCCAATCAGGAATATTCCCCCACTGGAACTTGGCACTCTCAAAGGCCTCCAAAGCCGTAGCAGGCAGCAGCTGTTTATAGTCTGGCGGAAGGACAGAATCATATGGCGTTGATCCCGGCTTGTACTTTGACTTCGCCTTAGCGAAGTCAGGTGCGCTCGAATCGGCTGACGCAGAAGGGGACGCCATTGGAAAAGCAGACGGCGGATTCGAAAACGCCGATGGAACTTGTAATGTATTTGAGGACTGAGAAGGTGCAAATGGGGAGGAGACCGTGTTGTTTGGGTTTGTGAAGGCATTATTGGCTGGTGCATCGAATGCCGATCCAAAAGCGGATGTACCAAAGGCCGAAGAAGTATTGCTTGTCTGCCCTAGGGCACCGAAAGCAGACGGAGCCCCAAATGCCAAAGTCGAGGCTGGGTTTGCAGTGCTCCCAAATGCTGAGGTCGAAGTTGGGTTCGTATTTCCAAATGCCGAGGTCGAAGACGTATTAGCGGAATTTCCAAATGCTGAGGAAGAGGCCGCATTGGCTGCGTTGCCGAACGCTGAAGTTGAGGGAGCATTGGTATTTCCAAATGTAGAGGTAGGCTGGGTGGTAGCCGGTTGTCCGAAAGCTGACTGACCAAAAGCCGGCTGAGTCGTCGTTGCAGCTCCTGAGCCGAAGGCAGAAGGCTGGCTACCGAAGGCTGAAAATGCTCCGCCGCTTCCAGAGCCCCCGAAGGCACTCGTGGTGTTGCTAGAGCCAAGGTTCCCGAATGCCCCTGTCGCGGGTTTGAGGAACGCTGAAGGCTGAGAGGTCTGGCCGAAGGCAGAGGTAGTCGCCTGTGGTTGCCCGAAAGCAGATGTGGTCTGTGCAGGTTGCCCAAATGCCGACGTAGTCTGAGTTTGTTGGGGTTGACCGAAAGCAGATGTGGCCTGCGAGGGCTGCCCGAATGCCGAAACAGTTGGTTGTGGCTGACCGAAAGCTGAAGAAGCCGCTGCTGGTTGTCCAAAGGCAGACGTTGTGGGCTGACTTTGGCCGAATGCAGAATTGGGCTGTGAAGCTTGGCCAAAAACCGAAGTTGGCTGACTTGAGGTCTGAGAGAACGCGGATTGGCCAAACGCAGGTTGACCAAATGCTGAAGTAGTCGCAGGTTGGCCGAATGTCGATGCCGTCCCTTTTGAACCGAAGGCAGATGTTCCTGTGGTTGAGCCCAAAGCAGACGTCGAGGGAGCCGTGCCAGATTCGCCGGTGTTGAGCTCAATGGCTTTCTTTACCGCTTCATCCATATTGTTCAGCATGTTCTATTTGGACTGTCAGACGACAAAGCCAAAGGTATAATTCTGTTGATTACCTGAAATGCCTGGCCAGCTGCTGCTATTTCTTTCTCCTCATATGTTACCTGAGAATAAAATGTCAGAAACATGCGCTTGTAAGGGTTCATTTGTCACTCACATATTCAGCAGGGTTGCCTGCCTTCTGTGCCGTTGTAGCACGGACACGAAGCTCTTCTGGTGATTGATCCAGGCCTCCTAGTAGGTTAAGATCATATTTTGCAGCGGCATATCCTGTAAGCGGCCAGAGAGGTTTCTCAGTATTGATTTCCTGTTTAATTATGTCTGCACTTCAAATATCGAGCCGTGGTTAGTTTCGAGTATTCAAAACCTATTCAATAACATACCTGATTGTCGATGTCGTTTTGGCGCTGTTATTACTTCTTGGGTTAGTCCAAGTCTGGCCTATGATAAACTGTAAGCCAGAGTGCAGAACAGAAAAGGATTGACTCACCACCAAAAGTGCTTCCGGCGGCGGCATTGCGATCATGCTCGTTTCTGCAATTGGTCCCGAACTTGCATACTCCTCGTAGAAAGTACTGGCAGACAGCCTGTCTTTATATATAAGTAACGATGCTGTATAGCTGAAAGATAGCAATACATACCATTTGGACCAGATGGTGGTCGTTCACCAAGCTTGCCTCGCCGTTAGGGTCCTCTCAAGTCTGCCGGTCACGTGCTCGGCCAGGCCTCATTGAACGCCTTTGCATGCAGCGCGACTGCTTCAACACAACCCGCAAGATCTCGGAGGTTAAGCTCTAAGAGAAGGCGTTAGCAGAGACAATGAAGTCAGAAAGCGATTCAACGCCGACACCAGCTCCTACAACGGCTGCTGCAACGATTACCACCGTGACAAACACGACTACTGCAACAACACCAGCTCCCTCTGTCCCTGCTACGCCAGTGCCGACTACTTATACACCAACACAATGGGCAACAACAACAGCTCGTAAGAAAGTTTAAACCGTCCTAAAAACTGGGTTCTTATTGTGATCCCAGAAATACCGATTGATCCAGCTTTGCAGCAACAATCGGCTCAACATACCACGTAAGTTTCTTCTCTGTTTTCAAGGCGTTTGTTGGTACTTAACATCCTTATTTGACTAGGACGACACCATATCAACATTATCAAGCTTATGCCTCTCACTACTCTCAAAATTATGCCCACTACCAGCCTTATGCCGCTTCACTCACTCCTCATATCCAAGTCGCTCAATCCACTACGCCTGCGCCGCAACGTGCAATAGTAGCAACGCCTGCAACCACGTCGACGGCAAACACAGCAACTGCTGCTGCTGCCGACTCAAATGACTTGGCCAACTTGAACGACGCTCTCGGGAGCGCTGGTGTTGATCTAAGAGTGCGTCTCATAGCTTATCGAAACAGAGCTCCTTTTTCTGACCCTTTGCTAGGCTGAAGAAGAGACACTTCAGAGGACCCATGAACAACAAAACAACTACCGATCATTTGAGGATAGGACTCGCAAGCAGCCCAATAAACCTGCCTTTGACACTCGCTTCCTTGGAACCACCATGAGAACCATTGGAACGTCTCATAAAGTGAACAGAATACCGGACGATTCTGTCAATTACATGGCCCTAGCCCTCCGTGCGCGACTGCAGGACCTTGTCACGTCAATGATCACCGCTGCTCACCACCGAACTGATACCCAATTCGACAAACCCGCTTCCCACTACGATGATGGCTCACCGATGTGGAGCATTGTCGTCCGAAGCGATGTTGCCAAGCAGCTAGCGGCACTTGAGAAAGTCGAACGGGAAGAAGAACTCAGAATCCGAAGGGAGCGGAAAGAGCGCTTGGATATGGCTGCCGCTCATGCCGCTGCGCTAGCGGCACAGGCAAATGGAACCGCCAGCGCACTTGCAGCGGATGGAATGGAAGATGGTGAAGGTGGTGCTAAGAAGAAGAGGAAGAAGGAAGGCCCAGGCGTCACGGCTCGTAATATGTCCGAGGACGTTAGGAAGAAGATGTCGAATGCAGTCGCCACTCAAGCTGCTGGATTAGGCGGAAAATATGCCTGGATGACGGCTGCAAACAACGTTTCTGCAGCAAAACCCAAAGCAGGCTCTGCTGCAGTGGGTGGTGCCACATCTGCAACAACGACAACGCCTGCAGGTAGTGCCGCCAGCTCTTGGGCACGGCCATATGTCCCCACGAAAAAGGCCAAAACACCACCTCAGACACCCGTGGAGGAGGAGGATACAAGAACAGTTATCACCATGCGAGATGCGATGTTTGTCATTGAGAAAGAGCGAGGTCATGGAGGAGGAAGGGGAGCCGCTCGTGGTTGGGTTTAAGCAATCGGCCTTCTCTTGGAATTCAATGTGGACTCTATGATCTATTAATGCGGTTGTCTACTGTCACATGAGTCTGTAGGTATCTGATGTGTATGTGTATAAGTTAGGTGTAGCAGTGTCCAATGGTGTCTAAGTGTCTACTATCAATACATAGGTAGTGTTCTTAATCGTCGTTGTCGCAGACGGTATCTTTGTAAACTTGAGTAGTGAAGCAGTTGTAATTGTCTGCGTTCACTAGTTTTGAGTTGTCATCAAGGGCTTGATCACTGTCGCATCCGTAGGCTATGTCGTCAGTCTGGGCGACAGCATGGGTGAGCTGAAGGAGATTCATCAGTCAGGAGCATTGTTGACACTGCTATAATAACTTGCCTCGTGAAGAGTGGTTCCTCCGCGAATGTTACGGCGCGCAACTGTGGTCCTTCCAGAGCATAATCTCATCGATGGAACCTGTTTGAAGAATAGGTCGCAGTAGTAGATCTATGGTGCAGAGGTCAGTACCGACCAACGGCCAAACAAGTGGGAATTCACTGACATTCGTTGAGGCAATCAGAGTGTAGGCAACAACACCATCCTCGCATGCATTATAGGTATCAATGCAGCTCAACCTGTGAAAGTATGTCAGTGGCGGCAAGAGGATTGATTCTGTCAGTGTCACTTACGTGCGAGAACGAGATGTCTCGTTGGCGACACGGCTCAGGACTTCCGCCACAAGTGATGTGTTGAGGTTACCCCAGTATGCCTTGTAAACATCGTCATCTTGGCCATTAGCATTGAGATACATCAATCCTCGTCTTGCCAGGAATTGACCTTCCTTCAAGCTAGAGAGATCGGAATCGAGTGAGCTTTTACTTGATAGAGGGTGTTTCACGATACTTACCTAGCATCAATGAATGCCTTTTTAGTGGAATTCGAGCACTTCGCAACGGCCCTAGTATCAAGGTTGATCTGTTGCAGGGGACTGGTCGTAACATCGGCAGTGATGTCGACAGTATATGCCGGGCTGCTGGCGGCGTTGAGCGTGGTGAAGCTAAGGTTGGGGCTATCGGTGGTAAGTGATGCATCCATGCTTTTGAAAGAAGCGAGGGGTGCGAAGGAGAATTTGCCAGGTCCGACAGAGCCGAAGTCGTATAGCGAGGCTACGCTGTGGTTGACGCTAACACTGCTGCCTGCGGGGATCGTCATGAAGGAAGAATCCTTGACATCAGGAAGCGAAAGTTGCAGCTGCAAGCATAGAACTGTCAGATGTGAAAGCAAAGCTTCAAGAACGATACATACCTTTGCTCCAACGAACGGGATCTCTCTTCCATTCTTGGTCACGTTGAATGCGCGTGTAGGAAGTTTGCCATCCAAGACGGTTGCATACTTGAGCAATCGAACTGGTCGTGTGCCTGTATTTGTGACTTTGGCAGTGACTTTGAGGTCTTTGAGGGACACAACTACAGATGGCCCCGAAAGCTGGACGATGAGTGATGGTGGGCGCAGAACGCTTGGGGGTCCTGCGAGTGCTAGCGCAGCCAGCGAGAGGGTAAAGAGAGATAGTGACAACATGATTGGACGGGAAAGAGAGAGTAGTCAGTCCACGGATGAAAAAATAATGTTGGAGTCCAGACATCTTTAAAGCGATGTCAATGTCTGCATGAAGACTCGTTGAAAAGATGACGGATAGTTCTGTGTGAACTCGGCCGGGCGATCAAGTAGAGGCCAAGGCTCGACCTAATACACCGTTAGGCTGAGCAGCCAGGCTACAGGCACCTGTAGCCAAGGGATGGGCCGAGAAAGAGGCATGGATGCTCCATCTTTACTGCAAGTTTAGTCGACTTGCTGAACAACGACTTTATGAGATGGTGAGAAGTGAAGACATCATCGACTATATTGGAAACTCGGAGCGTTTTTAGAGGCTTCTGGTGTATATGTCGAATGTGTTATAGGCGGTAATGGTCGAGAAAGAGCTCGGATGTTAAGCCCGAGCGTCGATCCACCATGTCTCCGGAGCTATCTTGATCATCTTCACCTTTTCAAGGCTGTGATAGAGCCCATGCTTCAAATAAAGGTAGAATCGCAGAGCCCAGCAGCTTCTGCATACAGTGTAACATTAAGTGACCAAGGTATGATAGGTAAATGAACGGTCTTTCATTCGTCGTAGGTGGAGGGGGTGTGAAATGGCTGGATTTGTTGGATGGGCCTCGGAGTTGGGTGATCTTCAGTATTGCCTATATGGAGAACGTCTGCAGTTTGAGGCATTTCAACTATTAGAATGTCGACATTGAGACGGTCGCGGAATAGACAATGTTGTATATGGTGATGGCGGTCAGAGAACTAGAGCAGCGTGACACCAGTGACGATGAACTAGCATAGGCTTTTGATCATGATGGGGCTTGAACCCGACTCATCCAACTCAGTGCGCAGACAACAATATATTCTGTAATCCCAATTTAAATACATGTGTAGTACATATCGTGTTCCCGATGCCAGATGATTTAACACCTGGTATTTTGGTAGACTTGTGTGGTGAAGCACTTTTGGGCAAAAAGGTAATTAGAATCTGACTGCAGTTTAGCATTGGTAACCTTACATTGTAATTGTCGGCATTGACGACAGAGTTCGCATCGGAAAGAGCTTGATCGGCAGCACATCCATAGGTAACGTCGCGGGTGCCTCCGACGGCGTGAGTGAGCTATGATCAGTCGTCAGTTGTGTCGTTTTCTGCTTTCTTAGGACGTTTTACCGACCTCGTGAAGCGTGGTTCCGCCGCGAACATTGCGGGAGGCGACGGTGGTACCACTGCAGAGGCTGGAGGTCGCGACTTCATTGAAGAAGATGCTGCAATAGTAGATCTGGAGAGTGTCAACACGGTATAGAAATACGATAAATAGCCCGAGACGTACGTTGGTCGTAGCGGTAGCAGTGTATGCAATAACACCTCCACTGCAAGCACCAAGGGAGTCGGTGCAACTTAAACTATTGGTGGATAGTCAGGCCCAAGAACAGGCTAATCAGCAGAGATTACCTACGTTCGGGAGCCGGAATTCTCGTTGGCGACGGCGCTCAGAATCGAGGTCACGCGTGAAGTAGCGATAGCACCGTAGTAAGCTCTGTATAGAGAGTCGCTGGCACCACGAGAGTTGATGTAGGAGACACCACCGCTAGCGAGAGTCTTGGCCTCAGAGTAGCTAAGCAGGAATCAGTATTACTTGATGACTGCCTTCAAAGGGGGACTGCACAAACCTGGCATCAATGAAGGACTTCCTAGAGGCATTGGTGCAGATGTCCACAGCACGCTTATTGACGGGCATCGAGCGCCTAGCAACATCACCGGAAACTTTAACCTCAACTTATTGGATGAGGGTTGGACCTTGAGGAAGCTCTCTGCGCCCGAGACGCGTTCGGCTGCTCCGACAACTTTGAATGAGGTGATGGGTTCAAAGGAGTAGGTTCCTGCACCGGTGGTGGCAAAGTCGAACAGAGAGGCCACTGGTACAAAAATGTAAACAAATGACTCGGATCTTTCGAAAGTAGGAGAGCGACTTACCATTGTGGGACACGGTGACTGATTTTCCAGCCGGAATGACAACGAAGGAGGTGTCATCGAGGTCAGTCAAGGAGACGGAGAGCTGAGTGTTTTGTTAGTCATGATTCAAGCATAAGCAGTCCAGGAATGGCATATACCTTGATGCCGGTGAAGGGGACGGTCTGCCCGTTCTTGGTAACCTCGAAGGACCTTGTGGGCAGATCATCCAGGATAGTGGCGAATTTGAGAACTTTGACGTCTTCGGCCCCCGTGTTGGTGACGGTAGCAGTGAACTTGAGGTCGTCGACCGAGCTCACGCTAGCAGCCGGACCAGCGACTTTAACATTGAGACCGTTGAAGCCAGCGGGAAGCGCAAAGGCGCCGGAAGCAACGCAAATGGCTACAAAGGCAGAGAAGAGCATGTTAAAGCTGATACTGGAGACAAGAGAAAAATTCCTCTGATGGTCTGGCGTTCTTCGTTGCTTCTTTTATAGATTTAGCGGTATCTGCAGAGGGTCACAGGAAGTTATGTAGGGGCCGCCTTGGACCGTCAGAGCCGTGCAAGACCACATTGCGGTTGTTGGAATTGTGAAGAGCACATGGGGACGAAGAAGACATCTCGGAAGAACTGCCATAGGGTAAATGAGTTATCTGTTCCCGAAGTGATAGAAAGCGAGCAGATAAGCATGCAGAGTAATTTAACGCAGAACTTGTCTGTCCGATCGCTGCCAGGAAAACATTCCACTTGGATTGCTTCCAACCGTACTAGAGAAAGGACAGTATCGTGTTTGGAGACGGCTGAACATACGCAAAATCGACAAGCAATAGATCCAAAACTAGGAAGTGGTACCCGTGTCCATATAGTCAAGAAGACGTTCGGTTGATTTCCTAAAGTCATGACGCAAACATCTCGTTCGGTGTACCCCAGTGACCGTTGGTGCTGGGTGCCGAGCCCATGATACGTTATCGCCAAGCTTTAATGAATAGGCAAGAAGATGCAAGTCGCGTATTGGCCATATGGATGATTTGAACTTTGGGGAGCGGTATCAGGTATTGGACGAAGAGGAGGCGTTAAAGGGCGAATACGGTTCCAGACCTCGAGGATCCTGCTCGAAATATTCAAATAAAGAGTCAGGTGGTCATGAGCTCCGGTCCCAGAGTTTTACTAGTCGCTATGGATGGATGATATCTTTCTGAAAGCTTGGCACTTCAGTATGCAACCAAGTTCCGGCGAATCGACCACGATAGGAACCAGCTTTATCAGTTATGCAGGCCTGTGCTCTCGTTGCAGTCTTACGCCTCTGAGAACTCTTCAGAAACAAGTAGTAAAGACACTGCCAAGCAGGTGGAAGGTATGTTTGAGGGAGGCTCACTGGTAAGTAGTGGCAAGCATGCAATCATGGCATCGCGTGACCTACATCAGACCCTCGGTCGTGTTCACTGTTATCGAGGAGGCATTCACGTCAACTGCCGAACATCGCAATGTATTGCTCCGGATTAACGTAACCTCTGCTTCTTCCTCTGCGCACCTCCCGGACCGTTCCCATGTACGCCGCCTCCCGTTGCATTCTGTTGACCATAAGCTCCACCACCACTCAAACTCCCCAGACTGGTACTACTACTGGGTTTCGACTGACTCTGAAGAGATCCGAATGGCGGACCGTGCTGACCGCCTCCATGTTGAGAGTTGAGGGCTGGAATTGGTAACATCGAGGGGGCATCATCTTGTGTAATACGACGGTGCGGAGGTGTCTGATGGGATGGTACACTGTGAAATGCGCTAAGAAAAGGTGAATACTAGATAAGTAGATTAATAGATGAAAAACAAACTTCTTAGTTGGTCGAGGATCTTCAAAGAACCATTGGTGTAGGAGAGCATCGTGTGCGGTAAGTCTTTGGTCAGGATCATAGATGAACAACTGGCGTAGTAAATCATAACCCTGATGGGAGCGTATCCGAGAATGGCACCAGTCTTGAAGCCGATTCGAGAATCTAACGTATGGTTAGAGGGGTATTTATAGGGGAGGAAACTGTCACATACTCGTCTAGGCGTTTCATGCTATGGTATTCTGGTAGGTTAACAATCCCTGGCCAATCGTTCTCTAAAGATGACAATCAACCCGTAAGATACAAAGCATCAACCTATTTGACTTAAAACTTACCGACAGGTGTCCCAAGCACCTCAAATATCTTGATGAGTTGATCACGCTGGAAAGGAACATTCTTCTTGGAGTCCAGTTTCGCTTCTTCTCCTTTAAAGATCGGTCGAAGACTCGCTAGCTCGGCCATGACACAGCCAACAGCCCAGCAGTCAATGGCTTTATTATAGTGTTTGGCACCCATCAAGAGCTCGGGAGCACGATACCATATAGTGACCACAACCTTATCACCCGTATGCAAAGATTGCAAAGGCTCGTAGACCAGGCGTGCCAGACCAAGGTCACCAATTTTGACTATGCCAGAAGAGGTGATGAGAATATTTGCGGGCTTGAGATCCCGATGAAGGATGTGAGCGCAGTGGAGATAAATCAGTCCATTCAGAAGCTGGTATATGAGGGACTTTAGGAATGCAGAGGAGATGGGCGACCGCAACGTTTGCGAATGATGGTGAATAACTTGCTATAAAACTTGTTTGAGCCTTTCAGTGTAGTTCAAGTAGTCAACAAAGCTTACCAAGAAATCATGCTCGGCATAGTCAAAGACCATGTATATGGATTTGTCTTCGAGGATGACTTCTTTCAGAGCAACAATATTTTCATGGTCTATTTCGCGATTTAACTATGGCGCTTGAACAACCTATCCAGCTGGGATCAAACGAGCCAAAAGAAGACACTCACTGCAATCTCTCGAATAGCACTCTGGCTAACACCAGTATACGTTATAACGTCCCCTTCTTTGTCAGGTTTGAATTTCTTGATGGCGTGGATCCTGCCTTCTTCATCTCGGCTTTGAGCTTTGTAAACGCGACCGTATGTGCCGGAGGAGATGAAGCCAAGGATGTTGTACTTCGACTTGACGGTCTTCCTAGCTTCATCCCTCTTTGCGCGATACATTCGCATAGGGTCATTGTTTAGATTATTGGGAGACCAGTCTTCAATCTGCATCTTCAATGGTTCTGCTATATGACCATGGTTTGGCACAACAGTAGTGCCGTGGGAACATGTTACCTCTTTGAACGTCATACACCTTTTGGTTAGGCTACGCCACGGATCCACGACCACGACTTCAATACAATACACAATGACTACGGCTACACAAAAATCCCCAGATAGCTTCATGTTTACCGTTGGAAAGCTAGGTATGTAACTACTACAGTATACGCCGAGACTTCGAGCTCATAGGAATACAAAGACGCCGGAATGGCGGTAGGATCAAGCTCTATTATCTCATGAGCTGTGCTTAAGTTGTCACGTTGAACAGATCCTTCTGGGCGAGAGAGCCCATCTTATAGAATTTCCATCGATTTTGCTACCTCCTGGCGCTACAACAGGGTCCATTGTCAACATTGCTGTGAATAGGAATCATGCTGAAGAAAATCGACGCGACGCCGAATTCTGGGCCTTGCAGGGTAACATAATGAAGGAGTTTGGGATAGAGACTCCGGAGCACCCGAAGCTTCAGGTGCGTCAAGTTCCTTCATATTATGGCTACATTGCTGGACTCACTCGCTCAGCTGAGAAATGTTACTCAAACCTCTGTAACCCTGGAATGGCCACCCATCAAACTCGCGACAGCCAAACTACGTTCTCTGGACATCTACCGCAATGGACAACGTCTTGCTACTATACCCTCTCCATTGACCAATACCTCCACGAAGTTGTCTGGCCTCGAGATATACACGGATTACTCGTTCCAACTCGTCCTACGCACTACGGCTGGAACGTTCCCATCTAATATCATTCGTATCAAGACACATCATATGAGCGACACGTCTGGTATCTCTGTCTGCTTCGGAAACGTACAAGATTCCGTATTGCTGGAGAATGCCAAAATGGCCCTCCGAGAGATGAAAGCCAAATGGAGTGACAAAATACAGATCGACACCACCCATTTCGTTTGCACAACTCCAGCTGCCACGCCCTCCGGAGCCCAAGCAACGGGGAGCACAGGGACAGCCCCCGGCGTGGAGTACCAGCGAGCTCTCCAGCTGAGCATTCCCGTCGTACAACCGCAATGGATCCTTGCTTGTCATTCGGAGAAAAAGTAAGCTCCCAATCAGCGACTCATACCGATGCTTATTTCTTGAATTCTAGAATGATACCAATCGCATCTTTCTACCTAGGTGCTACTTCGCCAACGGTTTCTGCGACATTCAACAGGCCACAATCCATGTCCCAGGCATCGTTGGCGCGCTCCCCATCGCCCCACCAAGCCAAGTCGCCAGCCAACCGAGCATCCATGCCAGCAACACCTCGCTCTCCTCCAGATGGTAGCACCTCTCCAAACGCCGTCGTATCGCCTTTCGTCAATCAAGAATCGCAGTCAAAGACACCCAAGTTCGAACCCACCCCGGAAGCTGCAGAGGAGGCTGAAGGTCGCGGCGGGGATGACGATACCGAAGAAGCTTCAGTACAAGCGCCGCCGCCTCGCAGTCGAAGTAGGAATGGCGAAATGAACCGCGACTTCAGATTCCCAAGTCCTGGGCCTTCACATGCTCAGCTGACGGATGCTACCCAAGATAAACGGTCGCCTCCTCCAGCTCTGGAAGAACCAAAATCTAGTTCAGCTGCAAGTGTACTAACCCCGTCCAGTATCGAGGTCCCGGCACCTCCGCCAGTTGAGAAAGAGAGGTCGACTGGTACGACATCGCTGGAAGAGGGAGAAGAGGATGTGGGGGACACGGTCGAGATATCATTGAATTAGGATACCTGCTGTCTAGCATATTGATACACTTTTTCTCTCGCAAAGTACAGTACTGAGAAAACCCGTCTGGCTGTCCTTGGCCAACCATTAGATGTTCCGCAAAAGGAGCATATGTTTTCTCACGATCTATTTAAGTCAGCAGTGGGTTTTCTGCGGCCTCCACGCAAGATGCACGATCGGCTTGTCATATAATGGATGTGTTCCGGACTGTTTGAGGCAGCGCACTAGCGCCTTGTCCTCAAAATTGAGCCCAAGGCAGGACTTGCTAGATTCCATACAATTGACAGAAACAAATGGCGCTGGAGAAAGCTGCGGCAAACACGCTTCCTCGCTTGCTCTTCGCCGGCATGAGTTACGTAGATGGGATGTATCAACGCATTACAGCACGGAGACCTCGGCGAGCGAAGGCTCGGAGGTTCCGGTCAGCGGCAACCGATTACTTATGGAACAGTAGGTTGCCTACTGACGTCCATGTTGCCGAATGCAGCCTGGCCCATGTCCTCCCCCAATGCAGATGCTAATACTACGAATGGCGCTGGAAAAATTGACGCTCTGTCGTCTCCACCGATGAGAAAGAGTCCTACCGATACCACGGAGACCTCCAGCGAAGCCGAGGTTCAGTCGCAGCAGCCGAACGGACATGACTCTCACCGGAGTGAAAGTGACGAGGAAACTGAAGAAGAAGAAGAGGAGGATGATGAGGATGATGAGGATGAAGATGGGGCTGCAACAGACGACGAAGAGGACGAAGATGACGAGGATGAAGAGCCTGCACTCAAATACGAACGCCTCTCCGGCTCGGTGCCCGACCTTCTGAAGAAGGATTCTGCTTCTGCTCTCGCGATTTCAGACAAGAAAATAGTAAACTATACATGTCCTGCAAACCCAATTGTATACTAACGTTCCGTAGGCGCTAGGTACCCATGCCGGCTACGTTCATATCCTTGATCTGTCTGGGAATCGAGTCAAGTCCTTCAAACCCCACTCTGCTTCTATCGTCGACATCTCTTTTGATACTACAGGCGACTTCGTTGCTACTGCTTCCATTGATGGTGAGTTAAATTAGTCCTGTCTTATGGTCCTATCTAACGTCAAGTGGGACCTAGGGCAGGTCGCGGTTCGTTCGCTTACGATACAGGAGTCTTATTTCTTCGACATGAAACGTCCAATGCGGACGGTTGCTCTTGAGCCAGGCTTCGGTCGTCGAAGTACGCGTGGTATTGTTTGTGGCGGGCTGAACGGCAACCTCGTGCTACGAGAGAAAGGCTGGCTAGGACACAAGGAAACTGTATTGCATTCTGGTGAAGGGCCTATTTGGCAAGTTAGATGGCAGGGAAGATTAATTGCTTGGGCCAATGACTTAGTAAGCTCCTCGCAGCCTCTGTTAGTACAGCGGACTGAATTGTGGTATCTCAGGGCGTGAAGATATATGACTGCATTTCGCAAACGCGAATTACCTTCATCGATCGCCCCCAAGATTGTCCACGACCGGACTTGTTCAAGTGCACGCTCCATTGGCAAGACGATTCCACGCTTCTAATTGCTTGGGCCGATCACATAAAGGTCGCTCGTATTCGTGCACGACCACGAACGCCAACGTCACCCTCAAACGCCAATCTTCCGCCTCTGATTGTCGAAATCACTGCCGTTTTTCAGCTTGATTGTATGATTGCTGGAGTTGTCCCGCATCTGTTACAACCTGCGCCCGGCGCTCCCATCGAGGAGTCTGTTGGATCGGCCATTGCTGCAGCAAATGCTACTGCGGTCGCCCCAGCTATAGCCCCTAGTGAAGCCAAAAAGATAGCCCCCCTACCATCCCTGACATCATTCCTTATTGTGGCGTATACACCCCCGGACACATCCTTCCTGAATGAACGAACGGAGGATCGAGCTCAGCAGGCCAGGAAGGCAGCCGAACGCCCAGAGCTCCGCATCGTGTCTCGCTCAGGGGAAGAGCTTGCTGCAGACGCACTCAGCATAGCCGACTTCCACCGTTGGAGTTGTAACGATTATGTTCTTGCCGCTGTTGATTCCAGGCCCTCAGAGTCCCCTCAGAGTTCAAGTTCCGGCATCCCAAGCCGAGCAACTGAATTTGCCTCACAAACCTATGTTGTGATGAGCCCTAGAGATCTGGTGCTGGTGCGGCCGAGGGATAGGAGAGACCATGTAGCATGGTTGCTTCAGCGTGAGCGATACGAAGAGGCGCTGGATGAAATTGAGAGGATTGAAGCGGAAGAAGGCCCACGACAGTCCTCTCATGAGGTGACCAGCGGCGATAAAACCGACGACCGGGAACATCTGAATGCTGCAGAGATCGGCCAGCGCTATATCGAGCATCTGGTCCGCGAAGGTAAGCTTTACATTACGTCGTTTCAGGTTATAATAACCGCGATGACATCTAAACAGGTGACTTCGTGAAGGCAGCTGGACTCTGTCCAAAGGTCTGCGGACAGAATACGACACGCTGGGAGGATTGGATATTCGTATTTGCGGAAAAGAGGCAACTTCAGGTATTTTCGTGATTCAATCCCGTATGTTGATAAACTAAGCATTGTTTAGGCCATTATCCCTTTTGTGCCTACCAAATCACCACGGCTGGACCACTTGGTCTATGAAATGGTGCTTGCCCACTTCCTTACTCACGACCAGCAGGTTGGTTTCGGTACTCAATTCGGGACACGATTCATCTAATCGATTTATCCAGGCATTGTTACAGACCATCAAAGAATGGCCTACCGATATCTATGACATTTCAGCCGTCCTTTTTGCTGTTCGTTCCGAGCTGGAGAAAGCACCCTCCTCCTCCCTCACGGTGCCTGCTGCCACAGCGTCTAGTTCATCAACGAAACTTCTTATGGAGTGCCTGGCTGAGCTGTTCGTAGTTCTTACGGCTTATGATTCATATAAAACTCATATATATTGCCGTACAGATATACAGCGAATAGACAGTATGGGAAGGCACTGCCATTCTACCTACGGCTCCGACGTCCAAATGTCTTTGACCTCATTCGGGAACATAATCTTTTCACAGATGTTCGCGACCAGGTCCTGCTTCTAGTACAGTTTGACGACGAGTTCATGAAGCAACGTCGACGAGAACGCGATGAGGAGCCTCTCAAGAACGAGCCAAATAGTTCCTCCCTCGAACCTAAGAGCGAGGCAATCAGATTGTTGGTTGATAACATACATTCAATACCCGTGAGTACAGTACTGGCACTTTTAAAATATGTTGACTGGTGGGATTGTCAGATTATTCGGGTGGTGCAGCAGCTGGAGAATATCCCATACTACCTCTTCTTGTACTTGGATGCTCTCGTCATGGAGAAAGATCCGACTCTGACAGCAGATTTCGCTGACCTTCAGGTAAGCCTTCTGGCACTTCCATATTCATACGGCCTTCTGAGATTGGCCTGCCAGGTTAAACTATATGCCGAATTTGCAACAGCTAGACTCATAGATTTCCTGAGAGCAAGTAGCTATTACAATCTCGAGAAGGTGGTGTCCTTGTTTCCTTCGTTAGCAAATCTCGGTCGCTTATGCTCAATTCTAGGCCTTCAAAGTGTGCGAAGAACGCGACCTGGTTCCTGAGATGGTTTTCCTTCTTGGCCGGATGGGAAACAACCGTCAAGCACTGACTTTGATCATTGAACGCCTCGGCGACGTCCAACGAGTAGCCACGTCTTGCACATTTTCACCTGGGTGCTTGCTCACATGCGCAAATAGGCTATTGAGTTCGCTAAGGAGCAAGCGGATGATGATCTCTGGGAGGATTTGCTCAAGTATTCCGAAACCCGACCCGGTCAGTTGACCTCACTCCTGGATGCCATCGTGTTATTCTGATAGACTTTCCAGCTTTCATTCGCGGTCTGCTGGAGAATGTCGGAGTGGATATCAGTCCCATTCGCCTCATACGTCGCATCAAGAACGGGTTGGAGATTCCCGGTCTCAAAGAGGCATTGATCAAGATCTTGCAAGATTTCCATCTTCAAATATCACTTCTCGAGGGTTGTCGGGCAATTATGGATGGAGATAGCTCCAATCTGTCCAAACGATTGCAATCTGACCAGAGCAACGGGTTCGTTTTGGCTGGTAAGTCGCCATTGCAACTAGGTCTTTGGTTGCGAATAAACGGCTGACATATTTCGTATAGCGAAATCCACATGCTTGATCTGCAATCGCACCCTTCAGGAGAGTCCACAACGTCTCCTTTTACTTTTTTTGTGTCGGCACGCCGTCCATGCTGCCTGCGCCACGAATGAGGAGCTGCCTCAGCAGCCAGCACCGGTTCTGAGAGCGGCTGGTGCTAGTGGAATGCTAAATTCTGGCATCAATGGAAAGCTTGCTTTGTAAGTGACGAGTCGTACTAGGATGGGTTCTTCTTATAACACCCTTACTCTAGCGAATCCACTGTCAGGCCAAAGTTAAGGCAAGGTTGTCCTGTTTGTCACAGGAAAAATGAGGGCTTGAGGGCGTAGTGTTTTGAGGTCAGGGCAGCTTGACTTGTCTCGACCACGACTTGTATTCACGGTCGCGCAGCGTGTAGAAGATACCTTGGGGAAGATGCCTTCATATAATGTAATTTTACCTTAGCATGAATTCATTACCTTTGCATGGCAGTAGAGAGAGGTTCTTCAGGTATACAGAGGCTGCATTGAATGACGCTAATTAGGCAGTAATGTTTGTTACTCAGGACTATGCCAAACAATGGTCCTGTTGCTGAACCTTGCATTGGCGAAATGCTGCTGCACGCGCTTCAACACACCAAATGTCGGCCGAGGAAAGAGGAAGTTCGAGTCTCATCGATGTGTAAGTTAACCTCCAGCAACCATGGCAGCAGGCTAAACCCAAATTTCTCTTAGAACTTTCGACCGCCTCCATTCCATTCTTTCTGGGCATGTCACAGAAGGTGTAACCATTCAACGAATCGATGATTACCTTAATTCGAGGAAAGATCAGCTCAGTAACTTAACCCACCCGTTTGGAAAACCTTCGGACGCGTCCAGGAAAAAGATTGAAAACGGGAAGGTCAAGCTAGCTGATGGAACGGAAGCTCTTGTTGCAGAGGCTGTCAAAGAGTACATCTTCGCAATCAGCAAGGAGTTCTCAATCGATGAGGTCCAGGCGTACATCATTTTCCGCTCATTCCTATACAATGAAGGCCTATCAGTGCCAGAAGATGGCTCCGTGGCTGTCGCTGAACTTGTGGACGCCATTACCCCCTTCTACCATTCTGAGTGCCTTGCAATATGCCGTGTTTTACTCCCGCTTTTCCGCGCCATCAGCAATGAAGAAGAGGAACTTCACGAACTGGCCCTCCGCTTTGTATCAACCGTCATACCCAATGGCTCTGCATTCGCAGAACTCGTCATCTCAGAATACACCAAAAAGTCAAAGCAGGACCTTCCTGAGCAGGCCAAAACAAATCCCAAATCAGCATCCCGTTGGGCCAAACAGAACCTGAAGGAGCAACTGGTGCTCCTAGAAGTCCTCTTTTGGACAATGTGGGACTATGCACCTTGCACTGGTTCACTGGTCGTGAAGATATATGAAGCCGCGTATGGGTCAAACATGGGGACGTCGCAAGCCACTTCATCTCACTTGTTGGACGAGGAGAGTAGGCAGCTATACCAAGATTCTACAGCAATATGGATTCTTTTAATGATTGAAGTCCTCGAATTGGAGAACCTAACGGATTCCGAGGCGCTCCGGATATCCGACAACCCAGCCCAGAAGGATGTTTTCATTTCCTCCCCGGACGCTCTGCAACGAATACACGAGCTAGTTACAACGAATACAAACGGTCAATATGTTTGCATATACACCGCGTGGGCTTTCGTTCTTTCCTGCCTCGTCGCAAAGAGGGAGAAAATGAACGCCATCCCCGACTCCTATTTACCTTTCTTCAAGATGATTTCGCCGGGGTACACGAAGGAGCGAGAGTATACCCATCTTCTCATGCTCCAAGTGGCTTTATCCCAGGAGACGGGCCTCTTCAACCTCATGAAGTCGCTATTGACAGAGTCGCCATTATTCGTGACCTCTGTTGCCCTCAAGAAAGCCTCAATTGTCACGGACCCTAATGCTGTTGCTTTCCGCTCAGTCTTGAAAGGTTCTCTTTTTCACTTCTTCAGAATGACCCGTACTGACCTGTTCGGCTTCTTTACAAGGGCTTTTGATGTCGATATTAGACCTGCACCCGGTCGAACTCATCCCTGATTCAGAAGGCTTCCTTGAAGTATGGACTGCATTATTTGGCCGCAGCGAAAGCCGATCTATCGATGGGATATGTACCCAGTATTGGCAGTCCGACTGGTATCAAGGTCGTTCTCGTCGTGCCGTGTTTGACGTCGCTCGCACCCGCTTCCCCCTACAATTCACCCCTCTCGTACGTCTACTACGCTCAATGACAGCCTTTGGGTTCCTCGACACCGATCCTATATCCAATACCGATCACTCTGAGGAAGGCACTCAGCTGTCTCCCGGCAGACAACTCGCGGCATTACACGCTTTCGAATACTTCGAGAAACTATCCTCCTTTTCTCAAGCAATTCCATTAGCAGCGTGTACAGGGCCACATGCATTGTACGAAAGAACGCCGGAACGCTATGGTTCCGGAGGATCAACCAGTTTGACTTACACTAACCTGCGACCAATCAAACTTCCAGGGAGCAGTATCTTGCCAGCGAGGTCGACGGGTGTTGTTCTCAATCCTGATGCCGGCGACTACATCATCGTGTCCTGGAACCATGAACATTCGGGATGGAAGATGATATTGGAGGTCCTAACGGAGTACTTGAACCGAAGGGCGAGTAGCGCTGGGTTACGTGGAGGTCACAACGACATTTCATTCTCTCGAAGCGATCCAAATCAGCCAACACCTCTACGGCTTCAGGACATTGGTGTCGATCTGGGCGAGGGCGAGGGTATTTCCTTCGTAAAGGATGCTCTTGACCTCATTCGTAGCCTGATAGAAGACAACTCTGGCATGGCCCAGCAGCTGATGGTTGCATTGGAGACTGGCGACTCAGTGGTTGCACATACAATGCTCGAGGCACAAGCTCCCGACCTCGTCCAGGTAGCAATGATGATTCTGGAGGATTCACTGTCCCAGATGAAATCAGCGCCTCGCAGCAGCCAGCCGCAAGCCGAGTTGATCACATCCGCCATGAGCGTCCTCTCCGCCTTGCTTGCTCTCCCAAACTACTCCAATCGTGTTTGGTTATACCTTCGCTCTACCACAGCCATTTTCGGTTCCGACCAGTCTGCTGGCCTCATCTCCGCAGCATTGGCCTCAGAGAGGACAGCTGGTCATTACACTATGACCTTGGCGCTGCTCCATCTGGTTCGCCGACTCCTCCATGAAGCAATATCAACTACCATGCCGGGAAACTCCAAATTACAGCAACTCAAGGAGGGTGTTTTGTTGCGAGCCACCAAGCTCATACACACGGACATATGGGTTGAGCACCTAGGCTGGAAATACTCGCAACTCAGTGACCGCTTCGAGATCGGTCGTCGCGTCAGCTTGCTCTATTACGAGATTTTAGAGCAGGTTTCGCCGAGCAGCCAGAGCCCATTCTTGCCGTTGAACCACTTTGTCACGGATACCCTGCTTCTTCGAGCGACGACATCTTCTGTCCAACCCCTCATATCCCCCATCTGCTCCGCTCCGTCAGCCATCAAAACACTTTACGCTTCACGGCGCTTCGGTGACGCCAGCCGCCTCATTTTGCAACTCGAAGCGTATCTGAAGCTAGTCCGCGCCGTGCTGAACAGAAAGATTATTTGGCACCCATCCTTGAAAAGCACCCTCCTTGAACAGATGTTATGCACCCGAACGTCTGGCTCACTTTCCTCCCGCGTCTCAAATCAATCTCGAGTTGATCCAATTGAGGTGTTGACTTCATACGTCCAAAGGAGAGATGTTGGCCGAGCGGTTCCAATTGAAGCCGTCCTCGTCCTACGGGCCTTATGTGCCTCCCTATCATCCCAATCGACATCAATCACGATCGTAGGACACTTGGCAGATCCCGAGGCCACCATCGCTTCATTAGTCCGGATTATCTCCTTGCCTTACGTAGATGCTGCGTTGCGCAAGGCAGTCTGGGAGTTTATTGCCCTCGCAGTAGATAAGGAGCCTGCTTTGGCCCATCTCCTGGTCACAGGAAAGTTCCAAACACCACACGTCACTCGATCCGATAGATTGGCAATCACGTCGGGCGGGGAACAAGACAAGGCCAAGAGTGCAATTGGTGTCGCTTCGGAGTATCTGGCGTATTGGAAAACCAACTGGGACCATAGTCCAGAGATTCTGACCGCGATCCTCCAGTTCCTTGATCTCGTTTGGGCACACGCTCTAGAGCATAAAGATGCTCTTGCGCCAATCCGAAGTGACAAGGAATTCTGGAAATTAATCGCCGCGCTCTGCTTCCAAGACTTGGGCCCCTCTCCAGATCATGATCTTCCCTCCCTCGAATCCGTACCTGAGGCTCATCGGTCCAACCAACACCAATCAATTGCTGCATATGCACACCGCGCTACTGCCAAGTCTTTGGCGGTCCGTATCCTGGCCCTCGATATCCAGGCGCACTTGCAGGCCAACGGTCAGGCCGGCTCCACAGCGAAGCCAGTCAGCTTCGCACAGCTTGAACCCAAATTCAAATCCCAAGACGATTTCAATGAGATGGTTGGCGAGGCTGCGGCCAGCTCTTACGACCCCTCTCTCTACGACACCCTTGTCAAGCAACTCAATCAGCATTTACCAGGTCTCTCCATGGAACAATTGCAGTCCCAAGACCCATTGGATCAACGTGAACTGGGCGAAGGTTTCACTTTCTCACCCATGTTGTTGCAAAACAGAATCTTTGCATATACACAAAAACAAGATGGATTAACGGAATCCATCGGACACTCCTTGGAACTCCAGCTCTGTTCGGTCAATCTCAATCTTTCCCTGGCCCATGCGCAGTCCGCCTTGACCGACTCTTGGCAAGCTCTCCTGCAAAATGCGGGCTCTTACCTGCGAGGAGATGCTGCAATTCGACCCATTGCATTGTCGATATCCAACTCCGTTTCTTCCGGCATTGCGTCGGAAGACCGAGCAGGCGACATGATGGCAGTCATACATGGCAAGCGATTGTCCTTACTCCTGTCACTCCTGGAGCTGGCATGGTTCTCCACCACCGATAAGGCGGAAGAAACACAGTCCTTCGTCGACCTCGTGCGAAATGTTCATGGGATTATAACCAACGAAGCACAGCCGGTCGTCAAGTCTGTCCTGGGTGTCATCCCTGCGGCCTTCCATCGGCCGTTACTACAAGCCATCTACTTTTGCTCCCGACAAAGCAGGAATTTAGCTCGCCGCCCCAAGGTGTTGCACGCAGAACAGCGCTTAACAATAATGGGAATGGTCGAGGTCACCCTCAACCTTGTCATCGATGCCCTCAAATTTACTTTCGACTCGGCTCGGGGCAGGCTTGATCTAGACTTAGATCGCGACATGGCACTCCTCGTGGCTGTTTTTGAACAGTGCACGCATCGAGATATTAATCCCTCCTCCGCCCTCTGGCTTGCAAAGTGCCAAGAAACCGATGTTATCCGAAGCAGCTTACAGTTGTTCAGCCAGATTGACTTGATTGGCGTCTCCGACCTACCCTTCCTCCAGTCCCGGAAGCTCCCTTTCTACAGCCCACATATTCTGCTCTTCCATATGGCACTGGCAAGCATATCCACGTCAGCGGAGCGGCTGGCGAGTGACGGGGTTTTATCTGCGTATAGCAACAACAGCCTCAGCTCTATTATCAGCTCGGGTCGTCTTGATGCGACCATTCCTGAGCTACCAGGAGAACGTAATCCCGGCCACAGGGCCTACTGCTCGATGATCTCCGTTGTGGCAGCGATTATTAACGCACTCTCTCATGGAAATCACTATTTCGATGCTGAAGCGAGCGGGTTCATCCTACTTTATGGCGAGCAGATATCAAGAGCGTTGTCGTGGACCATTGGTGACTCCATCACCTTTGCATTCGTCGAGGAAATCGAACAAGTTGTCAATTTGTTCCAGGCTGTAGCGGAGAGCATGCCAGCGACTGCGAAGATCAACCCAACTGTGGAGAGAGTTCTACGAGCTTTCACTAGTCGGAGCCTCCTGCTCTTGCAGCAAATCAATTATGCGATCTCTCACCCGAACCACCTCAACAGTCTATTCGAACCCATGACGTCGGAGGAGCGCAATCTTTACGAGAAGGATACCTCAACGGACCCGCTAAAACGACCACTGGTTGCACGGCTCGTTCATCGGTTATATCAACTTTCGAGTCACATCCTCTCCACGTTAGTTGCAATCAGCCGAGCAGAGTTGGTTCTGATCGCTCAGCAAGATGACTGGCCACTCAATGAAGTGATGGTTGTTCCCGTAAGTGACAATCCCCGTGGTCAACTCGCGCGAAACTGATGGACAGTGTAACAGCATTCCAAGATAGTCCTCAACGAACCTGCCTCAATGGGAACCCTGCTTGAGCTGGGTAACTCGGCGCTGGACGTCCTACGCGAACTGGTGAACCGTCCCGCAGGACAGACGTTAACCATCAATCGCACTTCACCTTCCAATGCTATGGGCACACCGCTAGACGTTCGCCAAGGCGTCCTCACGGCACGAAGAAATCTCGAAGGAGTGCTGGTATATGCCGTTACCCAACTCGTCATGTGGCTTTCCAAACCCGAATCCGACACGCCCACCCAGGAGGAAGACGAAATGCAGTTAGATGCACAGCGGGCCGATGGGGCTAGGGAGCGGAAGCCAACGAGGACGGCTATGTCTCTAGGAGAGCGACTGCGACGAGGGATGACAGGCGAGATGGCGACTGACCTGCAGTCGTTGATCAACAAGGCGAAGGCGATTATGAGCAAGAGCGACGAAGTGATTGGACACAAAAGCGTTGACGTGACCCAAGTGCTTGCAGTGTTTCTACAAGAAAGAATGTCCGCGACGATGTAGTTAATGGTTGTCAGTGTAGTTGAACCTGTATGAGCGAGGTTTTCTGTACTCTATAATGACTTCCTAGGCAAATAAATACACCCTGAAATGTATGTTGTACTGCAAAGGCCAACCCAGGAACAATACGACCTAATTCAGGCAACTGGATAACGCAATTGAACTACTAGTGGGGACACTCTGACTCTGGAGAGGCTACACGAAGAATTTGATATGTTTCACAAGTAGAGACAAAATGAGCCTTTTCTTCGTCTATGAATGAAGGTGCTGTTCAAGTTTTTAGGCGCCTTCTGGATTATGTAGTGGTGGTACCCCCAAGCTGTGACATATAGTTGTGCTTTTGGTTTGTTCATCTTGCCCAAAATCAGAGAACAAAAGTTTTGCGTCATTTGCAGGAATTACTAGAGAAGCTGAAAGGCTCTCAAACAGCGTGGCGGGCTTCATCTCACAGTGACATTTTTAGAATGCATCTGATATTACAGTGCTTTAATACGCAGAGGGATGTGTGGGCTGTAACCAGCTTCATGCTGTGAGCACGTCAGCTCCATTTTCAGTGATCAAGACCATATGCTCTGCCTGCGCGCCCCTAGCACAGTTCTAAGAAATTTGATGAGGCCAAGAACATGGAGCGAATTGTTCGGGCACTTACCTCAGTGGAAGCAGTCCAGCCATCTGGGAATATCCATCCCATGGGATCTGTGCCTTGTACAACCACAGGCTAGGAGCTTGTCAGTCCAGCAAGTATATGGATGAGAGTGGTCAGGGCAAACCTCAATTGTAAAGCAGTCTCCGGGCATCATGACTCCAGGTTCTTCGTTCTCTGCCTAGGGCTCAGTAACGCCCTCTAGAAAGATCCTAATGAGAACTCTCACTGTGGTGTATGATCCAGGGTGGGTGGTGAAATTTGACACCAATGCCATGGCCGGTAAACTGTGGGGATACAGAGTACTTGTTCGTCTTGTAGACAAGGTCATGGATGGCTTGGCCAATATTTCTGTAAGGTCTCCCAGGCACACAAGCTTGGATACCGGCTTCGAGGGCGTCGTTAGTTATTTTCACGAGTTCTTGGCCTTGGACATCCTGGAGTATATTAGATGGGAAGATGTATGCTGGGTAAGTAGATGCCACTTACGACGTCGCCAACAAGGTATGTCTGAGATGTATCACCATGATAGCCATTGAGGTAGACGGTAACGTCTATGTTGATAATGTCCCCGTCTTGTAGAGGTCGGCTGGTTCCAGGTTGGCTTACACTGAAAACGAAACGAGATGCGTAGAAGCTCACTCGTCTGGTATACCGTGCGCTAGGATGTTGTTTATACTTTTGTATAGAAAGTTAGACGCATGTACGAATCCAATGGCATAAGTCATACCTCGTACAGCAAGACTTGGGAAAGTCTTGATAGAGCAATGGTGAAGGGTAGGCGTTCTTAGAGATGATATATTCATGCAGAGCTGCATCAATGTCATTCGTTGTTATTCCGACCTTATGGTATCAACAGTGAGCAACCCAACACCAGCATGTAGAGGACTTACTTTGGTCATAATGGAAGCACGCTCCCTCACTTTCTTTGCTAGCTTTGCTGCCTCTCTAACCCGCGTCTCACCCTCACTTCCCAGCACAATCCTGAGGCCAGGCCCAAGAGGTTCCCCAGGCTGCTTCTCGTCTCTCGGACGTGGCTTCATTGCATATGGGGGCCTCTGTATATGCGGTGGTACGCTTCTAGGCTCTATCCAAGCCGTGCCATAAATGGGAGGTTCTCTAGGTAGAATGACATCGTAGAGCCCAAAGTCATCGTCGAATTCTTGCTCTGCAGACGACTCTCCTGTGTCTGTTCTTACGTTAATTGACCTTGCCGCCAACGGAACCCGTCTGCTCGCTGTCGTCCGCAGCAGTGAAGAGCCCAAGAGTCGTTTTGAGAAGATTGCAGGTAACATGGTCGGTCGGTCAAAGTCTCAATTTGGTCGAAAGGCAGACATTAATACATGATGACATCATCAAAATTACTACAGTTTTACGACTTCTGTTGCGATTCCAGACTCTCCTCGTCCTCAGACTCTGTGACTTCTGCTACTTCGTCAGGTATTATGAGGTTCAGAACGGCAGCTACAATGCCAGCAGACAAGACTGAAGAGAATGAATTAGGAACATTAGCAGGCAGATGCTCAGGAGACTCACATGGTGTGCTAAGCACAATGGTTATCGAGTCAAAGAGACCCTGTAAGCCGGCAGTGGGGTGATCAACTCCGTCAAACAAATGGGTGAATACTGTCGGGACGAGGAGATTGCCCAGTCCGAAACAGAGGGCTGCAGCGAGAATGAAGCGTTCCCTCCTGGTGAAAGTGATGTACGATAGCACCCGCAAGCCAGAAACTGTGACACTGGCGAACAGGAATGTCGTTACACCACCCAACACAGGATTAGGGATTGCAAGGAACACGCCAGAAATCTTACCAAGGACTCCAAAGAGGATGAGGAAGAAGCAGCACCATCGTCCAGCACCACGGTTTGCACAACGCGTAAGGGCGATGACACCGTTATTTTGAGCGAAGATGGAAAGTGGGGTTACTGTGAAAAGGGCGGAGAAGAAGCCACCAACGCCATCTGACTACAAGGGGGTAAGCTAATGGACACGACGAAAGAGAATATATACATACAAGAACTCCTCCTTGAATGCGTGTTTCAAACTCTGGGCCTTCGACTGCAACTCGAGATACTTCTGCAGAAGCAGTGATATCACCGATGGCTTCCATGGCCAACGAGACTATTGAAGGTATCAGAACATGAACTTTGTTTAGTGGGAATTTGAGACGTACTGTAGACAGCTAGCATAGGGAGAATAGCGGGTGGGTAGAGGGAAATCTTGAAACGGTGGACCCTAAACACGGGAGACGTCAGGAATGAGGTTGTCCCAGAAGCTTTCATGTACTAACCATAGGAACGTGATAGCAGGAGCAGATTTAATACTCGAGTTATCAAAGTAGCCTGCGGCACCAGCAACAATACATCCAATGGCCAGCCCAACGATGATACTGATATTCTTGAGGAAGGGAGATCCAAAGATTTCGGTCAAAAGGATTGACACAAAGGTTAGAAACCCAAGGCCGATGAATTCGGGCGAGCCAAATCTGACATTGAGGGGTCAGCCGTCATCTCCATGGAGCAGAGAAAGAGGATATACTAACGGGAGTGGGCGAGGTGCGAAAATGGTGGGGCAGAGCTCAAAGATGGTGCCCTGCGGTGAGTTTTGGCATCCGTTCGACCCTCCTCCCCAGTTCGGCATTCCAGAATCCCCAACAAGAGATGCTCCAATGAGCACGATTACAGTACCTAGAGGTTCTTGTCAGCTTCCAATTAGAGGCGGGGGAGGTGGGAAATATTGACCTGTGACCAGAGGTGGGAAGACACGTTTGAGCACCTTTGCGGGTAGGAAGGACAGGCCCATTTCTAGTAGTGAGCAGAGAAGAGAGGTACCTAGAACGAAGTTAGCTTCATTCAACCAGAAAAATGAAAAGATGCCTACCCAATAGCTTTCCGTATGCGTCTGGACATGGCCCTCGTGTGACTGCACCCGTTGCTGATATGGTACTTGGACATGTGCCGTCTTTGTACATGGCGTCAAATATCTAGAAGTGTACTAAGTAAAGTCATTGAAAGTAGGTGAAAGCAGGCACTTACAGCGTTCGCGGTGCTCAGAGTAGCAAAGCTGGTTCCGACCACAGTAATCAATCCAGTTCCAAGATAGTAATTCTTGAAGAGATGGATTCGTGACATTTGTACCAGACTGAGGATACCTGGTGGTTCATGATCAGTTCGTTGGTCAAATGAGCGCGGTAGAGCGGACGTACCACAGCCAATTAGTGAAGCAGAAATCATGTAAGCGGAAGTTGCAGGATCCAGGGAGAGCGCGGAAGCAAAAATAATGGGTGGTGTAATGAGCCCGGCCAACATGGCAAGGGCATGTTGCAATCCGCTTGTGATAGCGAGCGCAAGAGGCAGGTCCGCGTCCAAGGCGTAGAAAGGCGGCCTAGTTGACTTGCTCTTCATAAACGGAAGTGATGGCATGCACAACCTAGCGAAGTGTTAGCTTTGGAGCAGCTGTAAATCAAGCAAGAACCCACCAGGCATAATCATAGTCACCAAACCAGCCATCCCGGGTGGTGAACTTGTGCTTTAACCTCCGGATTGTCCTCTGGGTTGAGGACGGACCAACGTCATGCTGAGGCATGGTTGAGGGAGGTGCTTGGCTCTCCATCACTGGAACAACCGTAGGTTCAGGCTGTTTCTCAACGATGTCTTTAGAGCCCATTTTAGCAGTGGTGTCCGTTGGAGCCAAATGAAATAGTTGAAAAGGAGGCGACTGAGAAGACTCCGGCCTTCCGTGTTCCCCAGAATTTCTTTTTATACGTCTCCATCAGCAGTTATCGAAGCCACGGTGCCTTGGTCCCTAGCCGCTGAGAGCTCAGCTGATAACATGACATTCCAAAGATAAACCTCAGTGTATGTTGCTTCCCGTGCGGAGTGTGCTAAAGATAAGGAGGATTAGGTAAAGCCTCCACGTGGCCGGGACGCGTTCTTCTCCCAAGACTCGGCCGACGCCCCTGCACGCGACGCGTCGCGCAGCTCGGAGAAACGGTAGATGCTTCAGAAAGAGGTGAAGGGCTGCAGGCAGCATGGAAAGGTCTATGACAGCGGGATTCCATTGGAAAGATAGGCTGAACCATTCCTTGGTTACATATCTAGACAATACACATAGACAGAAGTACAGAGTCGTTACAAAGCAAAACACAAAACACAAGACAGACCAAGAAATAAATAAACAGAGATTACGAATCGACTGCCATCTCATCCCACCCTTCATCATCGTCAAGTCCGGCTCTTTCCATCAGCTCGCCCAACGGCGTTCGTAAGCCACCTGTCTTCTTAAGTATAACTTGATCGAGGCTTTCATCCCACTTTGCCGAGCTCTGGAAGAACCTTCTGCGTGACGTTTTGCTAGGCAGAGCTCCACATTCGTAGTGTTCGTATCCATCGTCGTGGACGGGGACGTCAAAGTATTTGCCTGTGAGCAAGCTCATCCTAGTTCTCGGAGGCGGGGGATATCTCCGGGTTTGTCGGCGCCGGCTGGCATGGGACTCGTCCGAGTCCCAGGAATCATCGTCGTCAGTCTCCGATGTATCAGAGTCTGGGAGGTCAAACACATATTTGGCGTGTTCTAGGCACGAGATTAGTGGTCAAGACAATGCCAGTACAAAATAGCACTTACGCGCTAATCGCTCGTCAAGTTCGTCCCGAGGTTCTTCTTCGTCCGTCTTGAATCCCAGGTGTTGTCCGATACTTTCCTTGGGAACATCTTGTAGCTGGACTGACGGAGCACAGGCCGAAGCGAGTTCTTGGAGCTGCTCCAAAGCGGTTGTCCTATAGTAAACTGTAATCAGTAAACAAGCGTTTGGATAGACATCTCGCGTTGCGTACCTGACTTTATCAATTGACCCATCCTTAACGTTGAGGTCATCCATATTGCTGTCCGCTACCTCCAGCCGATATCTGGGCCCAAACCATTCGAAATATTGATTCCAGGGCAAATGTCGGTCGATATCGTCTTCAATGCCAAGAGCACAGGCCGTTTCGTACGTCCACGCTCTAGCCACATTCTTTATTGTGTATCCTCCACCACCAAGCAGAATAAGGGGTATGTTTGACTTCCGCAAGAATTGAACGCAATGGGCATGGCCTTCCATGGAAACGTTGAAGCATCCCAGCTTGTCTCCTGACAGTGAATCTGCGCCACATTGGAGGACAACAGCAGAAGGCTGGAAGATTTCGAGGATTCGGGAGATAACCTAGGTGGGTTTAGTCAGACAATGTGCCTGGATAGCTCCGACGAACATACCGGTTCAAACACGCTCTTGAACGCCTGATCCGTCAAACCATCCTTGAACGGTACATTGACCGCGTATCCCTTCCCTTTCCCCCTTCCTTTGTCTTCTTGAGTCCCTGTCCCTGGGAAATACTCTCCAAATTTGTGAAAGCTGCACGTCATGACGCGGTCGGTGGTGTAGAATGCTTCCTCGACGCCATCTCCGTGGTGGCAGTCAATGTCGATGTACAAGACGCGGCTGTATGATCGCAGCAACTCAAGGATGCCGAGGACGATGTCGTTGATGTAGCAAAAGCCGGATGCTTCCCGTTTCTTGGCATGATGAAGGCCGCCAGCCCAGTTAATGGCGATGTCGGCGGCACCTGATGTTATCCTCTCAGCAGCACCTAAAGAATGTTCAGACATTAATCTGACGCGTATACCATTGAGGTAACGCACCTATTGAACCCCCAGCTGATATAGAGCAGAACTCAAACACCCCCTCGAAGGCTGGATTATCGTCTCCCACCAGGACTATAATTTCCAACGTCAGTACAACAAGGAAGCCCAAGGTAACAAAACACTTGCATCTTGTCCCAGAATACGTCAATTCTGCCGAAGTTTCTGGGGTAACCCGAGTGAGGAAATGAACATATTCGTCGGTGTGAAATGCAGTCATGCTTTCTGAGGACGCTCGTTTTGGTTTCTTCCATGGAAATCTATTAGCAATAATTTTTCTAATTTTATCAGCTCGTTGCTCACCAGAACCTGCATCTTCGGTAGCATCCCATAGACATTCACCAGTTCGTGCGTCATGCGCACTCTGTGAGGCTTCATTGGGTGGCCAATGCCATACGTGTAGGCACCAGTGTCCGCTAGAGTACCATACATAAGACTGATAGGACAATGATAGTGGGCGCCTTACCGTCATAGTAGTAGGCCACCTTTCTCTTCGACATCGTTGTTGACGGTGAGCTCGAGGAACGTTCTGACGAAAATGGACGATTGGCCCGGTGTCCTGTTGCTGGCCCGATCCATCTGGAGAAAGCGTGAGAATGACCTTCCTTTTCAGAGAAGATTAGATTCCTGACCCGTGGGATCGACTTGCTGTTTACAGACTTGACAGGCGACCTCCGTCACCAGCAGCGGACTCACACCGAGCTCAGGTTGAGCATGTTATGCGTGTATGTACAGCTCCTGCTATGACTATTAAGCTCTACTGAAGGAAATGTATAGAATTTGACCCTTTATATATAATAATACGCGTACTTCAAGGCCCAACTGCAACTCAAATGGGCAAACCCAAGTCCAAGCAACAGACTGAGTATAATGTCGTCGGACTCCTGCTGAAGGGATTGCTATTCCATTTGGTCTTCATTGGTACAGTCTTTGACTGCTACTTTACTTCTCCCGTCGTTCATGGCATGAAAAGCCATAAGGTCGAAAAGCCAGAGACGAAACGTCTGGTGCTGATAGTTGGTGCGTTCCAGCCCGCCTTCCTGTCCAGGACCATGGGCTAACTGCTACACAGGTGATGGTCTACGAGCTGACTTGCTCTTCAATGTCAAGCCTTTTCCCAATATAGCCGGTTCTCCGGAGATTACAGCCCCATATCTTCGCTCTGTTGCAAGCCAACGAGGAGCATTTGGAATATCCCATACCCGCGTCCCAACGGAGAGTCGTCCCGGACATGTTGCAATCATTGGTATGTACATTAGTTTTTGCATACGAATCCATCACACTTAAACGTCCTGCCCAGGTGGAATGTACGAGGATGTGTCCGCTGTTACCAAAGTATGTCCTCCATCTAAATCAACAGTGCTGTGTTCATTTTAGAAGTAGGGATGGAAAACCAATCCTGTCGATTTTGACTCCGTTTTCAACCAGTCAAGCTCCACCTTCTCCTTTGGCTCGCCCGACATCTTGCCCATGTTCTCTCGGGGCGCGACTCCTGGCAAGGTGAAGACTTGGAGTTATAATGAAGAAGACGAAGATTTCACCAAAGGTACTACAAGTTCTTCGTCGTAGCTGACAAGTGTCACTTATTTCTCTGTAGATGCCACCACTTTGGATATCTGGGTTCTGGACCAGCTACGAGAACTTTTCCAGAACGCAACCTCGAATCCAGTCCTGAATCAGGAACTCCGATCTGAGAAAGTTGTATTCTTCCTGCACCTGCTAGGCCTCGATACAACCGGCCATTCTTATCGACCTCACTCAAAGGTACGTCTTGACATTGATGACGAATTCACTCATCTAAACGAGTGCTGCAGGAATATATGCGCAATATACAGATAGTCGACGACATCGTTCGTCAAACAGAGGAACTCATCTCCAATTTCTACAACGATGACCAGACAAGCTACATCTTCACTGCAGACCATGGAATGTCTGTAATTGGCAATCATGGTGATGGAGGTATGTCGTACTCTGTCCCACGACCGTCCCATCTCACACGAGTGTAGATCCAGATAACACGAGAACACCGCTCATAGCTTGGGGGAATGGCATCCGAGGACCACTGCCCGACTCCACGCCTTCGTCTCATGACGATTATTCTCGTCCGTGGAACCTGGGACATCTATTCCGGCGCGACGTCGAACAGGCCGACATTGCTGCAATCATGTCATCGTTACTAGGAATCAATTGGCCCGTCAATTCAGTTGGCGTTCTCCCTGACGTGGAGCCCGACCGTCCTGGCTTCTTAGCACCCGCGCTTGGCGAAGAAAGCCTTGCAAAGGTAGCGTTGGTGAATGCCAAAGTGCTCTTGGAACACTACGTGACAAAACATGGTGGGTTTTGAAACATTTCCTTAAATATGCGTCCCCCTCATGACGTTATTTCAGAGTTGAAGAAGCAGAGAACTCTTCTCTACAAACCCTTCAAACCTCTGGAAGGTTCCTCACCACAGAGTCGACGTCAGGCTGCCTTGGCTACGATCGAGGAAAAGCTAGCAGCAAGAGAATGGACTGACGCTCGAAGGCTGTCGCAAGAATTGATCAACACCACGCTATCTGGCCTCCATTATCTCCAAACCTACGAACGCTCCCTTATTCGGACAATAGTCGTTGTTGCATATACTGGCTGGGCCGCATATGCTTCACTCTTTATATTTCGGCCTTCGCAACTATCAGCTACCTCAAGAACACGCGTCACGCATGGTGCTATAGTCACGCTGCTGGCGAGCTTTTGGACATTGTTCGCGATACAGCGATCTCCTTGGACGTTCTACATATATGTAGCATTCCCTTGTTACTTTTGGGACCAGTTCCTGGTGAGGGCGCTACCCTCATTCAACCTAGCAAAGCTCGGCAACCCTCCCAATATCTTGCAAGGTCTCATGTACACGGCACTGGTAACTGGGGCTCTTCAAGGCATGGGAGTATGTTAACCTTCATCGTCTTAATTTTCGGCCGGCGCTGAACTTGTCCCCTGATAGATTGGGTACACGCATCGTTATGTCTGGAGCATTGGCTTCTTGATTGCTGGTGTCCTGTGGCCCTTGGCCTGGCCCCGTGAGCGGCGCCAGCAGTATCCGCTGCTTCCATTCGGATGGGTAGCACTGAACCTGGTAATGGCAGTCTTCCCCATTCTTCGTGTGGAGAAGAAAGAGAGTGGGCTAATAATGTAAGGCGACCAATCAATAGCCTTTTTGCACAACCGTTGACGTTTTAAATAGCACACTGGGCTCGAGCGCCATCCTGTTGGCTGCAGCAGGCGCATTTTATGCTTTAGGATACGTGAATGCTCGTGATAAGCGCCGGGAACATCAGGGACTGCAAAAACTGCTCATTGTTCAGGTAGCCGCAAGACTGCCACACTTCACAACTCTCACTAACTCTTCATTCAGGGCGCTCTGGTCCTGCTCATTCTGGCCATCACTATTGACTCCAGCCTTAGCCTCCAAGCAAAGAGGGGCTTGCCTGCCATAAATCAGATTGCTGGTTGGTCAACACTAGGTTTGTGTTGCAGTTGACTCGAAGCAGGAAAGGATGCTGACCTCTCGCAGTCCTTGCAACAAGCATACCATTCATCTCTGGAAAATATCAACGAACGCCATTCTCAAAGCTGTTGGTGTTTTTCCTGGGCTTTGGGCCATGCTTCACAATCCTGTCCATCAGCATTGAAGGGCTGTTCTACGCATTCTTTTCCATGACGTTGGCAACCTGGGTTGTGGTTGAATCTCTCGTACGGCATGGGCACCTACCCACATTCTCCTCCAAGGTGGAGGGAACCTCGTACCGCTTCCGTCCAGACGACCTCCGGATAGCTCTTTTCTTCCTCTTCTTCGTTCAAGTGGGATTCTTTGGGATCGGAAAGTGGGTTGTTTCCAAAATTTTCACCGTTATTCGCCTCTGACCACTGGTTGAACAGCGTCGCATCTATTTCGTGGGTTGTTCCTAAGTTCAGGCAACGTTTGGACCTGACTTTATAACTGCTGCCAGGTCCTTCTATCTGGAACCAGTATATCGACTTATACCCATATTTAGCCCTTTTTTCATGGCGGCTCTTCTAGTGAGTTATCTCTTCCGAACGTACGGCTTTCGTTGACCATTTGCTCCGCAGATATTCAAGATAATCGCACCATATGTCATACTTGCAATTGCCTTTGCTCTCCTCAACCATGCTCTCGGCCTTCCGCCGTTTTCTCTGCTGCTTGTATCCTTAGCCTTGACAGATGGTACGGATATTCATATTCCCCATTCGACGAAGTTGACATTTGCCCCACAGTGATGACAGTCACTTTTTTCTTCCAAGTGCAAGATACCGGTTCCTGGTTGGAGATTGGACAATCTATTACCTTCTTTTGCATTACATCCCTTCTACTTCTATGGTCGACGGGGATCTGTGCAGTGGGCGAGTCGCTATTGTCAAGTGCTCTCAGAGTTAAAAGTAGCAAGACGGAGTAGGATGGATTCAGGATTGAATGTATACGAGAAAACTGTAGAAACACATGAATGATGATGACCTTTGTTCGGGTGCTGATTGGTTCGTGTGATTATAGCCGGCAAATCTGGCAACTCCGAGTCCGTTGGCTGCGACGTCGGTGGCCTTTAGACATTGGGGGACGACTCCAACCCCACAAATTAGAATTGGTTCCGCCCACATAATTAGTGTGCAATGGACTCTATCTCGTCCTCAAGGGTGTCGACGCCAGGTGAAGACCCATCCGACGCCATCCTCTTCAATCCATCAAGGAAGCGGGCAATGGCTTCCTTCGACAACTTGGTGGCACTCGCCAACTACCAAGAAAGACTAAAGGATGCGAGAAAGATGGTCTGGCGAGATCGAGGAGAGCCTGTGGCTGAATTACACGGGCTGAGAGAGTGCCTCGAGCATGCTGCAACGGGTGGCCTGAGTAAGTGTTGTAAAGCTTACGCCGTGAACTCAGCTCATGCTTGCTCAGGAGCCGCCTCGTTGGCTGCTAGCATACGTGCAGCCGTTAATCTAGTATTGGTTTTGTTGCGCATCCAGAAAGTACCAAGGTGAGAAACATGCGGCTATGTGCGTGTTAAAAGCGAATAATATGCCTTAGGGATGTTCGCTTTACGGTCGTGCGCCGAGCAGTCTTCGGTTTAGACACATGGAGATCTGGCGCCATGCTAGGTAAACTTGCTTCATGCTCAAATGACGCTACCAGAGCTAAGATACGAGTGCAGGTAGCTTTGCGGCAATATACAAGTTCCTACTCAATGCAATGCCCATTCTCTTCCCTTCCCTTCACCCTCCTCCGCCACGTTCAGAGATTCAGAAGAGCAGAAATACCTCTGCTTTCCATGAGGATGACCTTGAGGATGGATTGACCTCAGAGAATCCGACCAACAGCATCCATGTGCCCCTCGCTCGAAGGAATGCTCGCCTATCCTTGAGCGCCAATGCTCAAATAGCCCTCACTCGCAAGAGAACTCGTAAATGGCATGCTGCTTTAGCTGGAGCCATAGCAGGCGCTATCGGTATCATGTTTGAAAAGCGCAATCGACGTGGTGTAATTGCTCAACAGCTCTTTGTTCGGTGAGTCCCGCCACTCAATGGTCGATGAGTTTCATCCGACATGTGTCGTTCAGTGGTTTACAAGGCTCATACAACTCATACACAACAAAACGAAATCTCCATGTCCCACATGGTGATGTGCTAGTCTTCGCCCTCGCGTAAGTGTGAGACCCATCGACAATGTGTATTCTTACGGAATTTGCCCTTTAAGATGTGGGCAAATCATGTATGGCTTCCTTCTTCGACCAGATACCCTACCACGATCATACACAAGCTGGTAGGTTGGTTGTCCTGCCCAGTTTTGCTGCCACTGATCATCATTTAGGATTGGGCAAGCATCCAAAGTTCCACAAGAGTGCGTCCGTATTAACTGTGGCATGGTTCGGGACGGCACATGTAATGTCGCCGACATCGACAAACTCATCGCCCGATCCGTAAGTAAAGAAAACATACCCAGTGTCCATTCTCACAAATGGCCCTCAGGACATCACAACGTCCAATATCAAAGACCTCATGTCATTCCGTTCGCGCATCCTTTCGCCTTCTACTGCTGGGTTGTCTCCAGAACAGCTATACAATCCCTTGTATGCACCCTGTTCATCCGTGCACCCTGCGCTTTCGGACTGCAGCTCTGTGCCTTTGGATCGGTTCTTTGCGGTGGCCAAGTGGATGCTCCCTATCTATGCGGCTCTCCATTTCATACCAGCTATGGTTTTCCGGCGCAAGGTGTTTGTCCAAGACCCTGGACAGGTCTTGGTTAAGGCCGGTCTAGGAAGTCTACGAAGCTCGGCCTTTTTGGGTGTCTTTGTCGTGATTTATCAAGGTATGGACATGTCAGTATAACTTGTACGGCCGCTCCCTCACCCTTCTGCTTCTAGCTGTCTTCTGTTATAAGCACAAGATACACCGGTATCTCTCAGTGTTGAAGCTGGTCTCCTCGAAGAACCCATTGGCCCTCGTTCCTCAACCGATCATTGACCTCTTGACGTCAAAGGGATCTTTCTGGATGACCGGCTTTGCGGCAGGCTTGTCACTCTTCGTTGAAGAGAAGAGACGTAGAGGAGAGCTGGCTATGTATGTTCTGCCAAAGGGCTTGGAGAGTGCATGGGTTATGGCGAGAGGGAAGGGCCTGGTTTTCCGGACAGGGAACCTGGGGGGCATGTGGGTATGTTGTTTTCCTAGCATCTGTACCCCGAAGCATAAACTGAGCCTATCTGTAGCTCACTGCACTCGGAATGGCCATGGTTATGGTCCGTACCTCTCCTGTCACAAATCCCACAATGACTCGACTGATTCCTTCACAGGGTACATACCAGAATGACCCTCAGCATCTGTCAGGCCTCGTTAGACGAATTCTATATCAATTCATTGGGCCAAATTAAAGTGCCGTCTATATATTGGGCAGACTTGCATTAGAGAATCGAGGTAAACCTCTCGAATGTGTTAAACTCTTATGATCTCGTGCGCAGCCACTATCCTCTCTATGGATGTATTATTAATACTTAGTAGCCAAGCGCTAAATTACGATGCAACAATCTAATCGAACTTCATATCTTGTCGAGTCCCCAGTGAGAGATTGACAGGATATGATGTCCGTTAGCTATCCCGAGATATTTCGGATTCAAACCCAAGCGATTTTCACCTGGAAATAGAACGTTGCGAACACACCCTAAGTTATACTAATTTGAATTTACATGGGAGGCTTCAAATCTCGACTTCTCTGGAGACATCGGCTGGCCCTCTTCGAGTTCCTGGAGTCCCAATGGGCTCGGTTTGACCGTGTATTGTTCGTAGCGGGCAGTCATGAACCTTATGTTGGAACCATCGTCAGTCTCCTATGGTGCAATCTTTGTCTGAAACTGACGCCCATCAATTTAGTAGGAAGCATATCCCTGTTGAAATGATTTCAGAGCCAAAATAACAGCATTCCTGAAAGAGGGCAATTCATTTTTCTTAATCGCTTACATATCGAGGTCTTTCCAACCTTGACTATTCTTGGATTGTGGTCTGCGTCAAAACCAGATGATTGGGGTATTCCTCGGTGGAGAATGAGTGGATTCAACCGCATTTACAATTCTACTCCGGACGCTTATTTCATGAGTAGGATTCGGCCTGGTTGGCGAAAACCGTGGACGACATCCGAAGGGTAGGGCCCCAACGACGTGTCGCCATCCCCACTCACCATGCTCCGACGATTGAGGGAGCGGGAGATCAAGATTTTACCGGAGCTCCCACAAATTCTACCTTTGCAACAGAACCGACAGGGCGCCAACAACTCTGGGGTCACCTAGCAGACTGTGGACCTGTGGACGCCCGCTTTCGAAGCCAATCAGGTCACAGAACTATGATTGCTTTTCAATGACAAGAGAGCCTGCTCTACAAGTGGGGGTGTGGTTGACAGTGGGGTTCGGTAAATAACAGTCCACTGGAATGCGGTTAATATCCATGTGCGGTAGCTAATCCAAATGCAAGGTATGAGGGGGGGGAGGGTCGTGGTGAAACTGATCGAATGTTGAGTCTGGTCAGTGAGATCACAACGGGAACTGCATAGCATGCGTATGCAACCCAAGCGACTGTGATATGAGTTAGATGCTTCCTCTTTTCGGAGGTAGAGTATACACTCACTTGAGAAGGCGTTGCTTGTCTTCGCAATCAAATCCACTCCTTGAAGCTTTGCGCTGTCGTTGAAGTCCTCAGCAGCCTTGCCAAACCACATGAGGACAATAAGGAATGAAGTCAACCCTGAAGCTAAGGATTAGTACAGAGGACATGGCCGAATGTGTCAAACACACCTAAAAATAAGCCAAGGCAACCAATCGATGCAGTGAATCGGTAAATAAATGGCCTATCAGACAGTTTTCCAAGTCTGCGACGGAAGGAGATGAAGGTGAAGAAGAAGAGGAAGAGAACAGAGAACCCAAGAGCGACCACCGTAATGATAGCTGGTACCGGAGCTGCAGGCGCAGAAAGCACCATCTTCGGGGCCTTTTCAGAGAGCAAGGAAAAGTCTAATTATGTATGAGTATCTGAAAAAAGTTTCAATAGCAGTTACGCACCATACACGGGGGATATCGTCGGAAATGTGCAGTCGGTAGGGGTTGAATTGGACCGACGAGCACAGGATCCTACATCAACTTGTTATAATTGTTTGACGAGGCATGAAGGTGAATGCGTACCCAAAAAGCCCATCCAAACTGTTGGACCATCCTTACCGTCTTTAGGGCCCACAACCAATAGGGCAACTTGGGTGTGCAGCGTGACGACAGGAGCCAAGAAAGCGAACACAGAGAGGAAGATGGCTGTGAGCGCAAGGAGTGGTGCCAAGTAGACAGTGATCGCTTTCGCTAGTCCCGAAATCATTATAAGCCGTTCAACAGGGAAAGTACTGAAAGTTGGTTGAAATGAATGTAATGTTCTTTAGCACGACTTGCGGGCAAAGAGAGAAAGTGGAAAAGAGAAGAAAAAGAAGAAATGTGAGCAGACGTCTAGTCTTTGGATAATGAGCAGCTCGAGATGCATTCTATCTTATATATTGGTGTTCTGGGATGGAAATGAATTAGGGAATTCGACGTAGCTATTCCATACAGACATACGTAAAGTTAAAACATACAGTCCAAGAACAATACATGAATGGCAGCGTGCCGTAGAGCTCTAGATGTGTACATTGCGCCCATTAATTTTAGTTCTTTTGTGTAATTGTGTGCATGGACTGCAAGCACCGTAAACGTAGTCAAACTTCGGGAAGATGTGCCACCAGAGGGGCTGATGCACCATTCGTCTGATCGGGGTTCGATTAGACGCGCGGCCGGTACGCGCGCCAATCGCGCTGATGCTTTGTTCAGGCCCAAGGGCAAACACCGTAAGAGGATATTATACTTCATCTGTATTAGATTGTAGATATTCTCATATCGGAACTCTTGAACTTTACTCAAGAAACCTGCAAGGAACTGAATTTTCGCGCACTTTTCGGACCTTCAATTACTTCAAATACCGGTGCCGCATCATCGGAAATTCCCAGATCTTTTGAACTCAGCATACGTTGCTGAGGCTGGGTGAGCTTCCGCCCTCCGAGGATTTTGGACAGCTCCTGGTCTTGACCCGACAGCTCCATAAGTTCCAATTAAGTCTAATAAGGGTTCCAGACCCCCGGACACCTCCCTAAAAGGATGATCTGCACATATTTGCAAACAATACCGCTGCTTCTTCCGAGCTGTTCTCCAGGGGCAACCGTATTTACCTCCCTCCGGTCGCACAACTTCCCGAAGTTTGACTAGTATGTTTATGATGCTTGCAGTACATGCACAAAATTACACAAAAGAGATATAACTATTGGGCGCAATGCACTCATCTAGAGCTCTGCAGCACGTTGCCATACATTTATTGTACTCGGACAGCATTTGCAGTGATCCACGGGGCTTTGTTACGCCACTGGCATTTGCTACGCTTCTGTGTCCATCATAACATTCAATCCTCTCGTGTTACAAGGGCAAAACCTGATCGATGTTGGGCTGGAAGGATATATGAAATACATATGCGGCACTGCAGCTCAAAAGAGGTGGGTTTTGATCAATTTTTGCAATAGCCACTACACCGGTGTTTCTTGAACGCCTCTTCCGTTTGATACGGAATTTTATTACTGTAAATAGAACATTACTTTGTTACTGAATTTTTGAGACCAACGGAGGGTGTTCTCGAATTTCTATACAAATGTCTTTTTTCGGTATATCATTGTTAAAGCCTGAGTCACTGTGGGAACTTTGCATATAGCATACAGAATATTCTATTCTAGATGCTTATGGAAAACTTCATGAGTAGGACTTGGCCCGGCTGACTAGAACTATGGACGAAATCCAAAGTGGAGAGCCCCAGTGACGCATCGCCATCTTCACTCTCCATGTCTGTCCATAAATTCGAGGGAATAGGAGATACCAAATATCTAGGAGGTCTCACAAAATTCTGCCTTTGCAAAGGAACTGATAAGGCACCAACTCTGGGGGGTCACCTCTCAGACTATGGGCCTTTGAACATAAAAACTGATCGTGCGATTTCTTAAGAGTTTACAGCCACCAACGAGGATATGGCACAGGGAATACAGTAGGGGCACCCGCTTTCTTCGCCAATAAAGTCGCGGAATTATGATTGCCCTTTTTATGACATGAAATGAGTTGATCTGTGGGTGGCAAATCTACTTGACAGTGGTGTCCGTAGGCATGAAATACAGTCCAATGAATGCGATTACAGTAATGTCTATGTATGATAGCTAGTCCAGAATGCAAGACGTAAAGACGTAGATGAGGTAGTAGAGAAAATGGAACATCGCTAAAGGCGTCTATTTTGAGGCTTGCACATTGAGTTTGGCCAGTGAGATAACAACTGGAACCGCGTAGAACGCGTATGCAACCCAGGCCACTACAAAATGGGTTAGATCACACTGTTTCGGCGGAAGCTTATTCACTCACTTGTGAATGCATTACTCGTATTCGCAAATAGATCCACTCCCTGAAGCTGCGCGCTACCGTTGAAGTCTTCAGCAGCCTTGCCGAACCACATGCGGACAATAAGGAATGAAGTCAACCCTAAAGTTTAAGGATTAATACCGAGGAGATGGGCAAAAATATGGCGTATACCTGTGAGGAATCCAAGGAATCCAATCCATGCAGTGCCTTGCTGGATCAAAGGCTTATCAAGTGCCGTCGAGAGCTTTCCAAGTTTGTGACGGAAGGAGATGAAGGTGAAGATGAAGAAGAAGGCAACAGAGAAAGCAAGAGCGACCGCAATGAAAGCTGGCGTCGACGCTGCGGGTGCGGAGAGCACCATCTTCGGCGCCTTGTCAGGAAGTACAGAAAGGTCTACTTATGAATGAGCATCTGGGAGTAGATTCAATAGAAATTACGCACCATAGACGGGGGAGATTGTCGGAAATGTGCAGCTGGTAGGGGCAGAATTGGACCGACGAGCACAGGATCCTACATGAATTTGTTATAACAGCTTGACGAGGCTGAAATGTAAATGCGCACCCAAAAATCCCATCCAAACAGTTGGGCCGTCTTTGCCGTCTTTAGGGCCCACAACCAATAGCGCAACTTGGGTGTGCAACATGACGACAGGAGCCAAGAACGCGAAAACAGAGAGGAAAATGGCAGTGAGCGCAAGGAGTGGTGTCAAGTAGAGAGTGATCGCTTTTGCTAGTCCCGAAATCATTATGAGCCGTTCAACAGGGAGAGTACGGAAAGTTGGTTGAAATGAATGTAATGTTCTTTAGCACGACTTGCGGGCAAAGAGAGAAAGTGGAAAAGAGAAGAAAGAGAAGAAATGTGCGCAGACGTCCAGCCGTTGAGAGTTAGGCGGCTCGAGATGGCTTTCATCTTATATATCAGCGTTCTGGGGCGCAAAATGAAGTTCATTGTATTTCTGAGGCCGACAACGGAGCGCAAGGTCAAGCCAAAGAACAAAGGCGCCTGGATTATGTAAGCGAATGGTTTCCAGCTTGAACAACAACGATTTCGCTTCCATTTTGCGTTTGGGTAGCAGGGCTGTTAGGGCCCGTAGCGAGGCGTGCAGAACAAAGGTATATCGGTGGTACAGCAAGCGATTGATGCACGATTTTTACCCTACAACCTAAAAGCCCTCCATTTTCAAGACCGGAGGTTGAGCGTTCCTGACGATGAACTTGCGATGAACGACTCATCCTTAATTTTACTGGGAGGCCGCGAACCTCAAAGATAAAATTAAACCACACATATATGCAGGATTGAATTTTTTGTTATTCAGGACGCTACGAATAAAGTACAGGTTGAATCTAGAGATATGAACGAAGGTCAGTAGGAGCATAATCAGACAATGTGAAAGGCAAGGAAGATCAGACAAAATATAATGATTCCGGTTAGACTGTATCCTCAATGAAAATCTCAGTAGAGGGAGTCTGTTTGTCATCGCAGAGCAAGAACATGGCTAAGGAGGAACTGGCATAGAAGCTCACCATTATTTAACGGTTCCTGAAGTAGTCGAGAAGGACGTTCAAGCCTTCGCTCTCACGCCCATAATCCTTGACAACGACACAACTGCAGCCAACAACCTTTCGGGGGTTGCCTTCACGATCGATCTTGCAGAGACCAGCCCAGGTGCCCAAAACTTTGGCATCACCGACTTTGATGAGGTTGATCTTGTGCTCGGCACAGAGAGCCTCGATGAGCTTGATGTACTCAGCCTCAGTGCAGGTCTCGACAAGAACGCAAAGATGGGCCTGGCGTTTGTCGAGGGCCTTGGCGCACTCACGAAGACCACGAGCGAGACCATCGTGAACCAGGGCGTTCTTCAGAACTTGCTATTAAAAGCGGCGATTAGATTTCAACCTGATCCTCGCCATATGTTTACTCACTTGAAGGGCGTCCTCAACGGACAACTTGCCCTTGGGGGCCTCGGCAGCAACCTCGACCTCAGCGGGTGCGTCAACTTGAATGTCATCTCCAGCGTCGGACATCCTTATAACTCTCAATTAGTCCACGCCCTTTTCTATAACGGCGAGTAACCCACTTTTTATGTGTTCGTTGGTCGAAAGTGTGTGGATGTCTTCTTCCGCTCTCGTTGATGTGAGGAAAAATAAGGTTCAGATCACGAACAGTATTATCAGTCAAATTTGAACTCCGAACGGACATATCCGTCATTCGCTCGTCGCGTCCAACGACGACCAAGGACACAGAGGAGAACGTGTAACGCGTGTAATTCTAGGATGGTAAGCCATGCAATCGAGTGAGACGCTGCGGATTGGCCTGATATAACATCTTGAGCTCAGAGTTTAGCTTTTCTTCACGCTCATAATTGCTCAGAATGTAATCCAGTCACTTCGACCCTCTCCATGAAGCAACGTCCGCTCACTGAACTGCAGTGCATTCCGACTCGGTTTGGGGAACAACTTGGACGGTTCAAGATACAGTAATATCAATCTCAGCCGATGGTTCTATTAAGCAATGGGCTGCAACAACTGGGCAGCCCCATCCTGCGAACACTCCGTTCCCGGCACCACATACGCTCGGTCTCGTCTCGCTATCCGTAGCTCCTGATGGCATGCGGGCGCTTTATAACAGCATCGAGGGACTCACTTCACTCTGGGATCTTAACAGTGGGGAGATTGTTGCAAAACATGAGAGTTACGTGCGCAAAGGGGATGAATCTGAACCCTGTATATGCATCACTTTCCGATCGAGAGCGTCTAACTAACACTACTTTCTAGCATGGTCCGTCTCTTTGAATCCTAACGCAGAAACATACGCCTCGTGCGGTGGTTCTGGGAATGTTTTCATACATTCAGCTCAGCCGAGTAACTTTGGAGAACGTCTTTCAACGTTAGCCAGCGGGCGACATAAATTTGGCATGTTCTGCTCCCATGTGCGCTGCATAGTCTACTACGAACCGAGGCACTACTAATCAGAAAACAGAGTCCAGATGGTAAACGAGTCGCACTATCTTCGGAGACAGGCCAAATATTCATTTTCGATCTGGAAACAAGTTCCCTCGCCACGACATTCACTTCTCATGCTATGTGTGTCCGTTCCTTGTCATGGTCTAGAGATTCTAGCGTACGTCAACAACTCCTTGTATCACGGAAACATCCTGACAACCCACGCATCTAGCTTCTTCTGAGTGCCTCAGACGATAAGCGACTAGTCTTGCACGACGTTCGATCTTCACCCGGGGGAACCGTTGCTTCTTTAGTTGGTCACTCTTCGTGGGTCTTGAGCACTGATCTCTCCCCGGATGGACGTCTTGGCTTGTCGGGGTCAGTCACATTTCCCTCTTGTTAGGATGAGCTATCGATCTGATTGCCTTCTAGATCTGCAGATAAAACTATTAAGGTTTGGGACATCGGAACCAGGGCCGCTGTCTCCACAATCCAGGATTCTGGCGAAGTCTGGTCCGTCTCCTGGCGGCCGATGCCACCAGCCGCGGGAAGTGCAGGTGCTTTCGTTAGCGGTGGAGATGACGGATCCGTGAAGTGGTGGCGGGGTGCAGGTGCAGGTGCCTAGAAAACTCCGAAATTTTCATCACGTTGCCTACACCGTTCATATACGCAAATCCTTGGCTGGACACCGCCAAATCCTTCCCTACACATGCTCGTACCCTATTTCTACAATGCGATTTCTGTATGGTGTGATGTACAAACACAAAGTCTATTTCAACATACCCCAGAGTTGGACCGCTGGAGCCAAATTTCGTCAGGGCATTACAGCCGTCGTGAACAATTTTCGTAAACGGGAAGGGAGCATTCCAGAACTTCCACCTTTTGGGCATGCTACATCAGACTTTCATCTGGGCCATCAAGTGGTCCAGATCAGTGTGTCGACCGACTGATTCAAGTGGCATGACTGCTCCCATGAGCCACCCAAGTGAAGGCGTTGAATGCGCTTCTGTTTAACCGAAATGAAAGGTTCATTAACCCCAGGAACTAGTCTTCTGATGTGAACGGCCTACCTTTCAGAAGATTGTATCGCTCGATAATCAACTCAATCTGGGCTAGGGTGAACGGAAACACGACGCCTTCCCCAACAGCTCTCTTTGCTATCACAAATATTCAGCGCTAATTCTTTCTCGCGTCTCCAGTCGCTTACCTGCTGTCAGAGCGTTGACAAATGCAGCTTCTGTACCCGGGGGAAGCTCTGCATTATGAGAGGGGTACTCAGCGACATGTGTCCAAAAATACTGTGGGCTCTTCTCTACAAGCCCTAGATTGAGGATCAGTTACTCACGCACGAGCACTTCAGAAATTGAGCAAAACGAACCTCCTTCCTCAGTCCAGTCATAGGCTTTGTTGTGTCCGCGCGAAAACATTCCAATGACTGCAGAAGAGCTAGTGACATCACTCAGAGTAAGTTCCCAGTCTTTGGGAAGCCTAGCCAGAGCATGATCTCTACTGCCTCTGAGGCAATCCACGTGGTCCTTCTGTGCGTCCAGAACGTTTTTCAGTACTCGAGGGCGGCGAATATCTTCGGGTGTCAGCAATCTCATGCTTGCGTTATAGTAGTAGATGTCTCCATTCGGATGCGAGTACTGCTTCCAGCCATCAGGTATAGAGGTACTGGTAGATCTGTAGGCATAGTTAGCAGTCTCATTGCCAAATCGGATGGCGAAGACGTACGTATTCCCGGACGAGGGTTTCTGATAAGTGGCTGTCGCCAGAGCTGGAATAGATTCGTTCGCACTGGACATCCTGGTGGTGGAACGAAGTATCGACGTAGAAAAGAACTGACGAGAGTTGAGTTGCAAGGGCCATTATGAAGGATCGGCTAACTATGGAATACTTTCTGGAAGTCAATGGATCAGCGTCTCAGCATGGGTGATAATCAGAGAAAGCTTACTGAGGTTGGCCATGGACGAGAGCAAGTTCGTAATGAATGAGCGGACTACCACTTTGCCGATCAAAGAAAATGAGGTTATGAGGCTCGTGTTATCCGCATGTCTTTAATAGGCACAATCGATTCTTTCGTCGAGCCGGTGTTTAGGGAAGGACATGCCTATTGAATAGAGCTTCTGGGGAAGTGAGTTCCAAGAACACTCACCAAAATGGTCACAATGATCATCTCCGTTAATTGTGTTTGATTGTGATTGCGCAGACAGGCGGCCGATTCATCCCAGTCGCTTCACGCCTGAGAAAGTGCAACAACAACCGTTGTAATATGCGAACAGACGTCGCGGAACTGGCCCCCAGAACCTGGAATTCCACAGAACAATGGCGATGAAGACAATTTGATCTGATTACTTGGGTATATCCATATTAATATGCTACAAATCGGCGACCGAAATAAATGAATGAAATCTGCACGTATCTCTACAATTCACGTCCCCATATAGACATGGTTCGTGCCTGGGCGACTTCCCACAATGCCGCTGACAACCAACAAGAAAGGCCCAGCAAAAAAGTACCATGGCCAGATCATAAGGAATAACCGAAGAAACAATGGGCCAGTTGTATTTTTCGCAGAGGCCTAGTGCGCCACCCGTAACGGGACCGGCTTCACGGAAGTACAGATGAACTTCTGCAAGAAGCCGTCAGCACCGGGGACGATCCGCGCCATCATCATGAAATGCTTCTTACCCGCCATCCAGTTCACCCATCCGTATTTCACGAGTTTCCCTAGCGTCAGATCCTGGTCGCTGGCTTGTCAGGTCAATACCCGTGTCTATTAAGGCGGCCCGGGAGGGGAGATGTGCCGTAGTTGGTGAAATGAGGGGAACTTCGATTTCCGAATCCACCTCGCCCTCAGCGTCCTCCTCCCCTTCGGCATCGAGATCTCCTTCAGCATCGGCATCCTCATTAGGTTTCACGGGTCGGGGATCCGTTTGGAGATTAGCGGCTCGGATCTCTGTGGACAATGTCCGCGGTGAGATTGCTTGCACACTCTCCGCGTCATATTCCCTGTCCACTGTCATAGGGTCCTCGATCCGTGATCCGGCTGTCGACAAGAGTTCTACAAGCTGCAATGTGCTTGGGGTAGACACGGATGAATCTGTGAGGCAGGCTGGGGCGTCTTCAGGCTGTTTAGGGGAACCCCCGTTGGCTGCTGTACCGTCATGAGACGAGGCTATCGCCGTTGAATCTGGTCCATGATCTGGGCCTACAAAGGGAACTGGGCTCGGGCGTCCTGTAATTCTGACTTCTTGTTCATTTACGCCTATGGGTTTGCTTAGAAAACCTGAAGCCTGAGATTCAGAAGGCACAAGCCTCGGTGAAACCTGATCCTGAGGCTGATGTTGTTGCACCTCCACATTGAGGGCTTGTTGTCCACTGTTCTCGAGGCGTGATGGGTCCGACGATGGTACGAAGTCATGGGAGGGCGGTTTAGATCGTTTTGCGATCTGTTCCGTTGATGCTTTAGGGCTAGGGTCTACGATCATTGGCGGCGAAATTGGGGGTTGGTCGCTCGAAATTCGGGTGTCTGCTGTTGAAAGTGCTGAATAGGGTGATCTATTGCCAGGAGCTGCTGATGCACGGTCCTCAGACGATCCAGGTGCATTAGCATCAACAAGAGTCATCTGAGAATCTGCAACCTCTGGTGGCATCGAGGTGGTATTGGCTGGTTCCGATTGTTGATCATCGTGAGCGGGGGATCTGGCCGGATTAGATGCACCTGTTTCCTGTCCCTCGACGACAGAAGAACCAACAGAGGCAGGAAGCGTTTTGGGAGCGCCTAATTGTCTGAGCGTCGGGGCAGAGGGCGCAGGCGTTTCTTCAACTTTGGATAGTCTGGCTTCTGCTGCAGAGATAACCCTCGGTCCAGTCGCTGCAGTCTTGATAACACGGCTGTGGGAGGGATTTGCCCGTTCAGTACCTCTTTCCTGATTGGGCTGTGTGGTAGTCGAAGAGCGGTCTCTTGGAGGAGCACGGGGTGCACGCTTGGGCTTTGGTGGTTCGACTTGCTTCTCTTTGCCTTTTCCCTGAGCTTTGGACTTGGCCTTTCCTCTCCCTTTAACGACCTTCAAAGGTTTCTCCACCTTTAGATCTGCCCCTTCGGGATCTGCCTCATCTTTGGAATCTGAGGGTGCAACCTCCTTCTCCTTCCCTTTGGCACGACTGGACGGGCCAGGCTGATGTGGAGTTGAACTGAAGAAAGCTGCTTGATCAGCTAGAACATCAAGAGCACTTCTGACCCTAGGAATGTCCTTCTGTTGGGTGCCCTCCTCCTTCTCCGGAACTGACTCCCTTTCAACCCGTTGTGTGGTAGTGACAGATGATCCACGAGTTGAATTGACTCGCCGACGTTTGGCCGGGGGGCTATCACCGCTATCAAGAGCAGCGGCACCACGCCTCCGCCCTCTTCCATGAGCACTCGTAGCACCTTTAGGCTTTGGGTCATTATCATTGCGATGATGTGGAGAGCTCGTGGAGGTGTTGGCACGTTCGTCGTCCATCATCCGAGCAGCATCCAAAAGTGACGACAGGGGAGTATTCGGAGCAGGAGCCAAGTGCTGTGGTGGGAGAAGGTGAGGACGGGAAGGTTGCAGCCTCGGCGTCGTCGGAGTCTGTTGCGCATGTGTTTCTTGAGGTTCTTTCTCCGCGTGTATGTTGGTTTTCCTAGGTGACGAAGGAGAGACAGCTGTCGAAGGGCGTGGAGAGTGCTTTGCACCTGACGGGGAATGCTCAGGTTGTTTGCCATTGGCAGTGGCCCGCTTAGAGGTGGGAGGGGCGCCCACTCCATTCACAGGCAACCGATAATGGGACGTCGACGCGAAGTCGCTGTGTGCCATATCACTTGGCTTGCCCGCTTCTGATGGCATCTCCTTCTCCGCAACCTCGATATCTGATTCGGCTTGCCTGCTTCGTAGATAACCGACAACTATTCCTGCCCTCTCGCGTCCTATTTTGCGAGCGGCGAGTAGCAGATGTTCGGAGCGAGCGTCGGCACTGAGGGGGTGGATAGCAATTGAGTTTGAAGGTTTCGCCTTGGCGTTCCGTGAAGACGAGGATACATTTGGTCGACCGACTTGAGTCAGCCGGCCGTTGCTTTTGGTGAAGGGGGGCCCAGCTTGTGGCCGAGGTGTTAGGGTTTGGGCAGGGGCAGAATGCCTGTCAGGCGAAGAAGGTGCAGATGTCGAGGCGCTTTCGGAAACATGATCCTCAGTGAGTGAGTTGATCTGGAACGACAGAGTAGTAGGCGGGACTGCCAACGGTCCACCGACAGCTGGGGTTACGGGTCTGCGATAGTGATCCCCGGAGAATCTTGGTTGTTGCTGGTTTGGTCCGGGAGCCGCCTGAAATTGTAAGAAAGTACTGGGAGCAGCGGGTTGATCTGGTTTGGGCTGCTCCGTGACCGGCTTGACAGGGCGAGGCTCCCGATCCTCCTTAGTTGTAGCTACAACCGGAAGGGGCGGAGGGTCTCGTTGCTCGACTTTCCTCTTCTTTGATTTTGGCTTCGGCGGAATTGGGGCACCAGAAGAAGGATATGGGAGGGACGACAAGAAAGAAGAGGCATGCTGAATGGAGGCGAGAGAGCTCTGGGCTGTTGCAAATGGCTGCATTAACAGGATAGGCTTAAGCTTGTTTAGTTCAGTTTCTAAAGCTTGCAACCGCTGCTGGCTATCGTGTAGCTGTGGTATTCCTTATAAATAGAGAGAGAGAAGAACAGACTGAGTAGGTGACAAACTTTATCTCGTAGAGCACGGTTGTCAGATTCATAAGTTGAGCAAACTCTTTCAAGCTCCTGAGAGGTATTCAGCACCAATGTAGACAGCGAGTTAGTGGGAACTCTAACGCACAGGATCCTTTGATGATGAACCAAGCTGCTTATTTCGTTGGGCAATGAGAGCCTCTGCCATCTTATGCCAATCATCCTTTTGAGTTGCCCAAAGTTTCTTTTCTTCTTCACTTTGGTAAATCAAGTAGTCTCTTTGGGCAGTCAACTCGGATATCACGGCCGCTTGCTGAATGAGTTGGCTTGGGTCGACAAGTGGCGACTCGGTCAAACGGAGGACCTGGAATTATTGTCTTCAGCTTATGACACGTCCTAACAATATGTCTTTCTACCTACCATCTGCGCTAACTCGTTCTCCCGCGAAGTTCCCCCAATGCTGCCTTCCCCAGTTACGAAGCCCATCTCTGCTAACCGACGACGAATAGCAGAAATATCAGTAGAGGTCAATGGCTCGGTTTCTTCATCCTCAAGTGAACTTGGCTGTGACCTCTGGCTGTCTGCAGATAATGGCGTAGGCGTCGTCGTATGAATAATGTCCGAGAGCTGCAGAGGCGGCCCCGCTGTTGCAGCCATTGCTCTTGCGATTTTCTGTGAGCAATCGCCGGGTCAGTGCTCGTGTTGAACAAACAACTGTAAATTCTAGTTCTCGCGACGGATCACGTGCACTCACATCTGTGCTATCCGCTTAACTAAGCTGAGTTCGCAGTGGATTTTCGGGCAAAAACAATTACATAAGCAATCACGTGCAGGTAACTTACAAGTAATTTACCTGGGGAATAACCTCCACCCGGACCATATCTGGTAACTTACCAGTCGGAGGTTTTTCCCCCAGCCCACCCTCTCGCCGATTCCGAAGTCACTTGCCTTACTATGCTTTTAACCAACATTAACGACTTGCCTCCCGAACTTCTCATTGAAATATTCTGGCTTGCGAATGCAGAACGTTCGAGTGTCTATCTCTCGGACAACTATGGCTTTGATCATGAACCATCCAATCCTGTACAACGAGGATATCTTTCGAGCAATGGTTTGGAGGCTATCAAGGATATGGAGGTTGCCGTCCAAAAGAACTGGGACACCAAGCTCGCTATTCCTTTTGTCTGCAAGCTGTGGAATACGCTTTCTCGGCCATGTACTTACAATGACTTGTATATTGGAAGTCATTGTACCCCCATCCTCGAACGCTTCGAGCATTCTCAGGTGCACGACCCTGTCAGGAACCTAGGATCCTGTGTCAGGCGAATTGTACTCCACGCATGGGAGGCTGATGTACACCCAATATCCGTATCCCGGGTTCTCCGATTATGCCCCAATGCGCATACTCTTATCAAAGGCGACAACGATGCTACACTGGACCCCGATGATGATGCCTGCATGACTTCCATTCGAAGATTCGAATGGAAATTTGTGGGACAACGGGGTGTCCTTTGGGGCCGACCTCACACTGCTAAAGGACTTGACTTCCTGAGAGAAGTCTGCCACCGAGCTTCAAACCTGCAGTACTTACTGATTGCAGTCCTACAGCCGAACGCCAGGCTGTCGACAACCCCATCCTTCCATATCACGCTCTCCTCTCTAACAATCATTGTTCTTCGTTCTATAGGAGGAACACTCCGACAGGAACTTGAGCAGTTCTTTCATTTCCCTTCCCTACAGTCTATCGTGACTGATTCCTGCTTAGCCGAACACGGGCTCTCGTCCATTTTTACTCCTCAAATCAAGAGGATTCAGTTCCTGGCTGACCCGTACCTGCTGGAATTTGGAGCCTTGTCGGTGGTCGACCGATGCCCCCAACTCTCTGAACTCTGGTATCATACAGAGGTTTGCGGCTTTGCGCTAGAGGGCGTTACCCGCCATGAAGCTTTGGAGTGCGTTCATTTGAGCGCGAATCGAAAACTTACTCTCGTTTTCAATGATATTTTCGAGAATGTTGCCCGGCAGTTGGAAATATTCGGCAGCGCACTTTTCCCTGGGTTGCGAAGGATTTGTCTTCATGGAAGTTGGAGCGAGTATGAGGAAGATCCTCGTATTCATGCTGCGCTCCAAAAGCTGTACGAGAAGGGGCGAACTGTAGAGCACGTTGTCGATACTCTAACAGAGCAATTTGTATAATATACTGCCTGGACCCTTTGTGTGCCTGATGGCCTGCTTGAAGCGGGGGAAGCAGCCAAACAAATGACACCTTTCCACCCACGTGGTTTTTTGAGCTTGCTCCCGTCCTTAACGCGTCCAACGACGACGAAGACCAGAAACATGGTTTCCAACCCATTTCAATGCCTGACGCTCTCGTTACTGATAATACCGCCTCTGCTTATAACGACTTATTTCTTCGCGGCTTTTCCTCATCCTCCAGAACCTCTTTATCTACACAAGTCCCTTGCTAGTCTTCCACCTGATGCCAAGTCTTGGTCGATATACCCAGAGGACTTTTATCCAGGGGGAAACTACCTCTCACTGCCTTATGGTCGGGTATGCATCTCAGTTGTCTTCTTGGACATCTTCTGACTGTCGCTTAGATGAGATATTGGGTTTGGGGACCAGAAAAAGGACGAAAGGTATGTCACTACATTTCTTTGCTTATCGCAACTCAAACCAGAGCTTGATTTGGTTTAGATCGTTCTCATACATGGACTTTCAATACCTGCGATTATATGGAAGGATGTTGCCCCTCAACTTGCATCGAATGGCTATCGCGTGCTCGTGTATGGTTCGTTGTCAACCCGAAGTACTCCCGATATCTGTGCTTAATGTTCCCGTAGATTTGTACGGACGCGGCTACTCTGATGCTCCCCAAACAACCTACGATGCCAACTTGTATACTATTCAACTTGCTCTTCTCATGCAGCACCTGCATTGGGAAAAAGCCATCGTTGCTGGAGTATCAATGGTATAATGTGTCAATTTCATCATTCGCAGCGCACATGCCTGACATCCTACGGTTCTAGGGCGGCGGAATAGCTATGGCATTCACCTCACAGTTCCCTCATCTTGTCGATGATAAGGTCGTATTGATTGCGTCTGCTGGTCTAATAGAGGTTCGTCAACTCCTTGCTCATCGGAGGCAAGAGTCTTACGACTCTATAATTATCATTCCACTATAGGCTGGTGATATTTCTCGCACCGCCAAGTTCATGTCGTCACCTCTTGTCCAAACCTTGACCTCAAGTATACCAGTGAGGGTATGTCATACCTATGTAGTATGTTCGCGATTGTTACTCACAGCGTCACCATTGCAGACGTACCTTCAACGACTCATCCTTAAAAATTCCACCACCACTTCCCCAGTTGATTCGGCTTCCGGAACGGACAAACCAGCAAACAAATCAGACCCCATAACTGAGGTTCGTCCTTTCCCGTTCGGTCGACCTCTAGTAAACTTATCCCATCAATAGATCGTTCGATTACAGTCAGCTCATCTCACAGGGTACAATGGGGCTCTGTCCTCCTCGCTGAGAGACGGTCCTATACGGGGACAAAAAGCTGCTCTACTATCTGGAGCCTTCAGTGATGATTCAGGGAGATCCATGTTGATTCTCCAGGTGAGTAAACTCGTACGCGATAGCAGTCTGCATGGTATTGACATTTGACGATTAGGGTACCAAAGACAACACGGTGCATCCACGATATGCTCCTTTGATACTATCCCTTCTTCCACCCAAAACGCAGAAAAGGTCAAAATTGATCAATTTCGAGGGTGCCCGACATGATCTCACCCTCAGCCACGGCGAAGACGTTGCCAAACATATCATCGATTTCTGTGCTGCAAAGGGGCGCAAGTGGTAAACCAGACCTCCCTTGCTAGATACCCTCCAGTTGGTTTTTGTAACATTCTCCTTCGCATCTAAGTTACTGCATAGTCGGTGACGTTGTACGATTATACCTCATGACCACTTTACGGACGCTCTGCGGATTACCCTGTTGTAACCTGTTGTTTGTGATTTTTATGTTTTCGTTTTCCAGATGTCTACCTCCACAGCTTGCATATGTACTATCGGCACGCACTATACATACATACGCTACGAATACTATCTTACATCATTCTAGTTTGTTCATGATGCAATTCATTATCCTCTCGGATGTCAAAACGTCAACTTTGATTTTAAATAACAAACGAAGGTCCATCAAGGAAGGACGTGTCATTCACATATTAGAATAGTTTACTGAGATATGCTGATATAGTCCGTATAGGTACTCGATCCAAAAAAAACGACTGACTACAATGAAAGTCCGTGTTATACCAAGAAAAGTCAAAGAAAGGCAATGGTAGAGAGTTGATAGCAATGCGAGAGTCAAGTCCGATTATGCTTTATGCGATATGTTTGTCATGATCGTAATATGGAAATGCAAGTCTATGATGCCTGAGAAAGGATCGTGTCTATGGATTGGTTCAAGAAGTCCTTTCGAGATGTAAGATCCGCCTTGGGGAATTTAGCAGCTATCGCCTCTCGTGCAGTTCTGAAAAAAACGCTCGTTAATGTCGAACCCACTACAACCGAAACAAACTAGCTTACTTTTTCGTCACGGTCATCAAGTCTTGCGTACTTAGGTATGTGCGTAGCGCGTTGAAAAGTTCCTCATCTGTCGGATCCGTACTAGTGCTGGGACCGGCGAAAGGGTTGACGGTGGTCGCAAGCGAGAATGTCGACATTGGTCGCTGCTGATTGCTGAGACCAGGGGCCATAGGAGGAGCAAACCCACCCGCTTGGGATCCACTGATACTGCCACCGAACATGCCCATGGGCGACATTCCCATAGGGGGCATCATGCCATACATACTACCCGTGTTCTGGAAGCCCATCGGGGGCATCATGGGAGGCATGTTCCCCCCGTATTCCGAACCAGTGGCCGAGCCAGCGAATGGCATAACAGGTAATTGGGGGACACCGTAGTGTGACATAGGACCTTGATGAGAGATGTTGCTGTGAGATTGCTGACTGCCTCCTACCCGCAGGTTTGGGTTCGAACTGTTGTTGAACGTCAAGTTGGTGTCGCGGTAGTAATCGCCCGATTGAGAGGGTTGCTGGTAGGTATGAGGTGATTCGTCACGAGAGCGAGGAGGGCGGTGGGATCGAGCTTTGCTTTCATAGCCAGTCTCGTCTGAAATTCCGGTTTTGGTTTCCCATGCTTCCGCTTCGTATTCTAACAGAAGAATCAGCTACGGAAGGGAAAATTTGGAATACGCCATCGTACCACTGAATTTCTTGAGAGGAATCATAGACTCATCGAATTTCTCATCTTCATTGATGATGACCTTCTTCTCTTTGCCTTCGCCAACAACAAGACGGGTATTACCCCAGCTGAATTCATCCATACACCAGTATGAGTAAACTGGCAGGAAGAAACTGTACACAGGGTATCTGGAGGTCGTCGTTAATATGCCGCATTCCTGAATAATAATGGCACAAACGTACGAAATGATGTAGACGATTAGCCAACCGCACAACATAAATTCACGCTTCAGAATGAAGATGAAAGCCTAGGCAAGCGGTATTAAGATGGGTCGCCTGTAGCGATCAAATGGGTCATTCACCTGTAAGCCATATGTGACGGCGATGAGAATAATGGCAATCTTCGGCAAAGGCGAGCTGCCGATGGACACCACAATGATAAGGTAGACAAGCTGAAAGAAGAGTAAATTATACAGTTTGGGCAAGCAACCCTTCGTCACAACGCACATAAACGACAGTTGAAGGAAGAATCTAACGAAAACACGTCAATTATTTGCTGCGTCAAATAACACGGAGGTGCTACATACCAGGGTACCCAAGAGATCGATGAATACGAAGAACCGCATAGAGAAGCAGCAGAAACCAAAGAGTTCAGGCAGTAAAACCAATTCGCAAAGATTGTGTACAGTCGAGTTAATCCATCGACGACGTTGGGAGAACAGGATACGCCAGGATTCTGGAGCCACAGTATGAGCAAGGGCCGCACCATTGAACTTCGTCTTGAAGGTAGGGAAATGCTTCATTAGAAGGGTGGTTAAGAACCGATCTTCGCCCAAGGAGAACAGATTTTTCTTGTGGAGGGTGTCGACGTTGGGCTCGGCATATTCGTCAATGATACGGTTAGAAATGATGACTGGGCGACCCTTATCTGCCGTACGGATACGGTAGAGGGAGAAACAACCGGGAAGACATGTAACTGAACCAAACAGACTCTCGAAGGCCTTCGACAGATGATGCGAGATATAGTACTCGTACACTTGAATCATCGTCCACCAGGAGCCTTCCTCGTTTTGCAACTTGGTTTCACCGCAAATACCGATGACGCTGGAGTCATCAGCGCAGGAAGCGACCAGTCGATTGAGAGAGTCAGGGGTGACGGTCTAAAGGCGAGAGGTCAGGACAGGTAGCCATAAAAATGATGTACACGCACGGTATCAGCATCTACTGTAAAGATGTACTCATAGAAGGCAGGGTCGATACCGATGACATTCCTCATTTGATGATAGACTTCAAGCTCCAAAGGGGACATGGCAGCGTCAAAGTGGACGCGGTTGAGGTAGTGCAACAAAAGGATCTGACTGTCTCGCTTCCCACGATTGCCTGGCTTCGACCGTTCGGTAGGCTTGCCAACCTTGACGACAACCATATACCTGATTCAAAGCGTGGTCAAAATCTGATATAGTGTGTGAAGGCGATATTGCTTACGGGACGACATGGCCTGCGAATTCATAAAGTCCAGAGTAAACTTTGCCGTAGTTGATGGCCTTGGAGCCTTCACCAACAGACTTGAACATTAGAGGCTCGGGATCAACCTTGGGATCAACTCCAAGAATATCCAGGACGATACGAGGTGTGGTACGATCGTTGCCACTACCAATGATGTTCCCATCACAAATAATGAAGATGAGCTTGCGCTTGTCATCGTAGTTGAGTTCGGCCAATGAATCAATGGTCCTGCGCAACGAATCTTCGCCTTCCGTGTAACAGGGGACTTGGCAAAGTACGAATTTGTCCTGGAGTTCTGGTTGAGCCTTGCTTCCGAACTGCAGGGCCGCCAAGACTAGAAGCATGGTTAGCATGATAAGCTTGCACTGAAGTTGGAACAGTGATAACTACATTTGAGACCAGTGGATGCAATCAAAATTATAGAAACAATGATGAGCAGGTAGTTCTGCACTTGACACTTGGCCGACTTCCTGAAGTCCGTCTTGCCTACGTAGAAGACGTTGTTCAGGCAGAACATGTGTTGGTCTTGAACTCTAGGGTCAAGCGTGGCGAGAGCTTCGTCAAGAGGTTTAGTGACATCCTGTCCGGCGCGTTGTTTAAAAACATCTGTAACGGCCTTGTTCAGGAAATCCAGGCCATTGGGGTTGTTCGGCACCAAGTCTAGAGTATGAAGATAGTCGGTGATGTCATAAACATTGCCCTTATAGATGACCCAATTACTAGAGGAGATCAGTACACCGGACCGGGGAGGCGAGGGCTGATAACGTACCGTGGGTCATCGACATCCTGAGCTTGGGCGGCAATAGCCTTCTTCTCATACACCAGAGGTCCCTTGCGGTGCTTTATCATTGTGGGTTGGAACATGGTTGTATACCAGTCTTCTTGTTGCAACGCCTTTGACCCTGTTGCCAAATGACCGGATATGTGCATGGCTTGGGGGATGGCGATGTTGGACTGGTTCTTAGGTGTGAGGGCGAGGGTATTATCAGTGACGAGATCTCGGCACCCAACCACCAAGGGAACTGGGAAATAGCCGGTCATGTCTGTACCAGCGAGGGCTTCCAGGGTATCTGGACCATTACTGACGGTACCAGTAATGTCGCTGTGGTCACCGTGGACGTAATCTGACAAGTCGTAGACGGTTCCTTGAACAGAGACCCACCAATCGTTAGAGCCTTGGTGCTGAGAAAGTTCCGTAGGGTTCCAGGCCTTGTCAAAGTCGGGGCACAGGAGCCTTCCGAATTCGACGACATAGAAGACAACGATGGCGTTAAGAAGGAAAATGAGGAAGAAGATGGTGAACTTCTCTCGCCAAGCGAGTCGAATGTCGGGACGCTTCATCCGTCCGAGATGACGAAGTGTGAATGTCGGAATCCACCAAGTGCAGGCCCACACCAAACCGAGCCACCAGCGTCGGCTGCGGCTGGAAGGCACTTCCTCAACAGCGTTATGGATATCTTTGACGACGATATCTTCCTTCTTAGATGGGTTGGGGGAGTAGGGAGGTGATCCCTTCTGATCGTCTCCGTCCCATGCTCCATCTTTCGTGAATGCGCGAGCTTCTGCGCCTGGCGTTCCAAGGCCTCCTCCCCCATAGCCGTTGTTGACATCTTGATAGGACAAGCCATCAGCGCCTGCTCTTGTCAGCAACAAATTGTCTGCGCTAGCACCGAAGAAGCTGGTCTGGGGAACGGAGCGGTCGTCGTGGGTATAATCTGTGACATCGTCGGGAGCCTCTAGGCCTTCATCGTCCTCTTGGCTCCTCTTGCCCTTCTCCATCTCTCTAAGGGTATCTTCCACCATCTTCCATGGACTATAAGCGAGCCAGATCCTGTGCTTTCCGAAAGCAAAGTCTTCTCCCTCTTGCCAGCCATTGGCACGTGCACATTGGGTGATACGTTCCTCCTCCGACCCTTGCATGGTGGGGACGTATCGGTCACAGAATTCACCGACTTCAAAGCCAGCGACATATTCGGCTGTGCTGCGACGGGCAACAAGGTCCGGCAGTAGGAGAGAGCGAATTTGTGCCTTGACACGACGCTTATCGAATGAATTCGAGGAACCGGAATCGTTAGGGCGAATACAGGAAATGTTCCAGAGGTGAGTGCGGTTGAGGCTGTCGAAAATTTCCGAAAGGGTAAAATTGAGCTGTATGGTAACGGGGTATGTTTTTCCGGGGTCCAACTGCGGATGCTCTTCAGAAGCAGGAGGAAGGGTTTTGTTGGGGGAAAGAATGGCTGTAGGCTGGCGAAGAGGCCTTGAGGAGACCTGAGCTTGGACGATGATTTGCTCGTCTCTGCTGTGTCGCTCTGTGGCAAGACTGGGACCGGACAGCAATTTAGTGACAAACTGGTCGGAAGAATTTCGTAGAAGAGTGACGAAAGCAGAATCCAGCAAATCGCTGTCTTTTGCAACAAAGTTTGTGACGTCATACGTGACTGGCCCAGAGTAATGATTGATTCCAAAGGCCGTACGGTCGTGTTGCGAGGGATTGGCAACGAAAGACGCATGAACCCCAAATTTGGAGGAGAGTTCCTGCAGCAAATCTTCGTCACGGTGCTCCGAGCCCTTACCAGACTTGTATGAAGAGCAGGCCTTGTTGACGATACCGAGCAGGCCTCCAGGTTTCCTGACAGCTCTCTCGTTCAGTTGAGCTCCGCGGAGAAGCTCAACACAGGCACCGTTGTCCATAGTAGCGATCGATGGGAGTGCAACGCCATCTCCAATGACCTCGGCATTGTATCCGACGTTATCCTCAAAGGTGTGACGAAGGACATAAGACTGGAGGAGCTCGTCCGAAAAGTTGATGCAGAACTCGTTGAAGTTGTTCTGGCCATATGCGGAAATCAGAGGAGAGGCACCGGTAAGGGCCATCGAGGAAGTGCCGGAGGGTCCGCGAGTCTGGAAGCCAGGCTGATCGAGGAGAATAATTTGCGTGGAGGGAGAGGGGTCCTTGGCGCTAGGTGCGACTCGATGGTTGGCAGTCTCGACGATAAAGGCGAAGAGGATGGAATACAAGTCGCGGATATATTGGTCACGTTGCTGCGAGCTCTGCTCAGCATTAAGGAGAACCGTGTACAGGTCCTTTTTCACGTAATTCGTCTTGTTCGTGAGCACTTGAGCGAGATCTTCGGAAGCTACGCCGAGGAGGCGAGCAACGTTGTCCAGGACGTGGGTGTTACCAATATATGCGGACACATCATGAGCGTCACCCTCCATGAATTGCAAGTTGCCCAATAGGAGAATTGCCACTACCATGCTGAATATGGATGCCATATGCTTGGGCTTGAAGCCCAGCGTCCTCATGGCAGCGCGAAGTTCACCCATGGCGATAGAGTCATCGCTGAAGGGGCCTGCGGGGAGACGGTATGTTCCAGAGGATGCGAGGAGAGCATAATCAGACGGGTCCTCGAGGTTGAGCTGATCGCGTTCAGCATTGGAGGCGCCAGCGAGGAGTTGGTAAAACACGTGGAAAGACCGCTCCTCATGAGTAAGACGATTCAGGCGGGATTTGTCCAGTCCATAAGTGAGGACTTTGGAGCCGCAAATACGACCGCGTTCGTTAAAGTGCAACTCGAGGTAGCGACCATGCCGAGAAGCATTAGGATTCATGAGGGTTTTGGCATTTCCAAACGAGTCAAGGACGGTAAAGAGAGCCTTGATTTGTTCAGTGAGTCTGACCTCCTTTTTGGAGTGACTTGAGAGTCGGAGAATTTGGTTGGCAAGCAACCTTAGACTGGAGGACTTGCCAGACCCTGTAATACCCCTAGATGGAAGAAAAGACATTAATGATTGATAAAAACAATAACTTGCACAAAAAATTGCCTACCTGGAAACAACGGCTTGAGATTGATTTCTTCTCCTCATGAGTAGGTAAACCTTGGCGGCGAGTTCGTAGAGATGGGGCTGAAGTGGCTTTGGAGAATCGACCATGGGAAGACTGGTGTCTCTATAACACCTCTCTTCATACTCCTTGGCGCTGATATTGTTGACATTGGCGAGAGTTTTGTAAGGATTGACTACTACTAAGTTGGTTGCTCCGATTCTTGTGTAGGGTAGGTCGGCACGAAAGCGGGCTTGTAAAACGGCGAGAATTGTATCGTCTGAGGGGTAGACGGTTGCTGAGCCCGTCGACGAAACCAAGTCGACGAGGTCGCCGGAAGCAATGGCCTGAGTTGCATTGGAGGCCATGGCCTTTGGAAGGAAAGGAGGACGGAAGGAAAGACTTCCTGTTGCTGTGGAGGGGATGACGGTAGAAAAGGCTGAAACGATGAATTTGTCAGGGAAACCGGCCAACTTTCTCCTGCGAGCACGTGAGCGTCAAGGCCAAATCAATCCAGTTAACACGTCTACCCAGCACTGCGACCATGCTTTTCGATGTTAATGTATGTTAAAAGTTTTTATTATAGCTGCAAAATCTAATACAATATACAGAGAAAACTCTTTGCCAGGTCAGATCGTGTAAAGGGCGTCGATTTTCATCCAACAGAACCATGGCTACTCGCCGGTCTATATAATGGCACCGTCAATATCTACAATCACGAAACAGGTGCTCTCGTAAAGACCTTTGAAGTCGCAGAAGTCCCTGTTCGTTGTGTCAAATTCATCGCACGCAAAAATTGGTTCGTCGCGGGCTCAGACGACTTCCAACTACGCGTCTTCAACTACAATACCCATGAAAAGGTCGCAGCATTTGAAGCACATCCAGATTATATCCGATGCCTCACTGTTCATCCAACTGCAAGCATCATCCTTACCGGGTCTGACGATATGACTATCAAGGCCTGGGACTGGGATAAGCAATGGCGAAATATCCAAGTAGGTGATCGTCTTCTGTAATGAGATGCTCTCTAACATATCCTGCAATAGGTATACGAAGGCCATACGCACTACATCATGAATTTGGCCTTCAACCCTAAGGATGCCAACACATTTGCATCTGCCTGTCTCGATCGCACAGTGAAGATGTGGTCAATCGGCTCCCCCACTGCTAACTTTACCATGGAGGCACATGAAAAGGGTGTCAACTATGTCGACTTTTATCCCGGCGCAGACAAACCCTACCTTGTCACTTGTGGTGATGACAAGACCGTCAAGGTCTGGGACTATCTCAGCAAGAGTTGCGTACAGACCATGGAAGGCCACACCAACAATGTTTCCTTCGCTGTCTTCCACCCCAATCTCCCTATCATCATCTCCGGAAGCGAAGACGGTGCAGTCAAGATTTGGAATAGCGGAACCTACAGGATTGAAAACACGCTCAATTACGCACTTGAACGTGCTTGGTGTACTGCACTTCGCAAAGACGCCAACGAGGTTGCCATTGGCTTCGACGATGGTGTTGTCGTCATCAAGGTAAATATCTTCGTGGCACACACAGAACACCCTACTGACTACCTTTCAGTTGGGCCGCGATGAGCCCACCTTCAGCATGGACCCGTCCGGTAAACTCATCTACACCCGCAATCACGACGTATTATCAGGAAATCTGCAACTCATCACTGAAGCCGAAGCTTCATCTGCATCTGACGGTGCCAAGGTCCCGCTCTCTGTCAAAGAAATTGGCTCTACGGAGGTCTTCGCTCAATCGTTATTCCACTCTCCAAACGGACGTTTCGTGACCGTTGTCGGTGATGGTGAATATATCACGTATACCGCCTTAGCATGGCGCAACAAGTCCTTCGGTAACGGTGTCTCGTTCGCTTGGGCACCTGATTCCAACACATATGCGGTATTGGAGAACAAGGCCAAGCTCAAAATATTCAAGAACTTCAAAGAGCGTGCAGGCGCTGGTATGAAGGGTGCCGGTAGCTACCACATCGAAGGACTACATGGCGGCACTCTCCTCGGTGCCCGAGGCTCAGGATTTGTTATGTTCTGGGATTGGGAGAGTGGCGAGATTGTGCGCCGGATAGATGTTGACGCGAAGAACGTAAGAAAACATTCGCCATTACGATGCCTCAGGCTCACTTGTTTCCTTCAGATCTACTGGTCCGGAAGCGGCTCACTAGTGGCCATCGCTGCAGAGGAGTCTTTCTACGTCCTTCGCTTCGACCGCGATGCATACAATGCCAAACTTGAGGAAGGTGCCGAGATTACTGATGAAGGCGTCGAGGAGGCCTTTGATGTCATTGCCGAGGTTTCTGAAGGGTCAGTGCTTTGATTTTCGCGCCCCACATTGCCTGTTGACGTTCATCCCAGTGTTAAGACCGCCAAATGGGTTGGCGACTGCTTCATCTTCACTACTTCCAACAAGCTATCTTATATGGTGGGCGGCGAGACCTACACTCTCAGTCCATTTGATACGTGCGTAAAACCCCTTCCAAGTCCTTGTAGCCTATGCTAACCTATGGTAAAGCCCTCTCTACTTGCTCGGGTACATGCCAAATCACAACCGCGTATATCTCGCAGACAAGGATGTGCGCATTTATGGATACACTCTATCCTTGAATGTCGTGGAGTACCAGACAGCTGTTCTTCGGGGTGACATGGACGTTGCCAACGAAATTCTTCCCCAACTACCTAAAGACCAGCTCAACAAAGTGGCGAGATTCCTGGAGAGCAAAGGTTGGCCATTGGGTTTTTCCTTTTTTGAACCCGACTAATTTTCTGTTTTAGACCTCAAGGAACTCGCCATCCAAGTGACCAACGACCCCGACCACAAGTTCGATCTGGCATTGCAGCTTGATGACCTTGACACTGCGACCGAAATCGCCAGAGGTGTTCCCGAACAAGAGGCAGAACAGAAGTGGAAGGCGCTCGGCGACCGTGCACTTGCGGTGTGGAGATTTGACCTCGCAAGAGAATGCTTTGAGAAAGCCAACGACCTGAGCGCATTGATGCTCTTGCTCATGGCTTCTGGCGACCGGGTAGGACTCCAGGAACTCGCAACAAAAGCAGAGGAGAAAGGCGCCAACAACCTGGCATTTGCGACTCGCTTCCAGCTAGGCGATGCAAGCTCGTGTGTAGATCTGTTAATCAAAACGCAACGAGCACCAGAAGCAGCACTGTTTGCTCGCACATATGCTCCAAAGTTAGTCTCTCACTGCCTTGACTATTGGCCGTTACTGATGCCCCATGCTCTGGTTAGCTGTGTTCCACAAGCCGTGGAGGCGTGGAAAGCCGATTTGACGAGCAAGAAACGGTCAAAGCTTGCCGCATCCATTGCAGACCCGACCTCTAACCCAGAGCTTTTCGAGGAAGGTTGGTCAGAAGCTCTCGAATGTGAGTTCGTTCCCAGCCGTTCTGGACGTATACTTGCTTATGAAGTCATTCAACAACTAGCTCACGCCCAACAGTCGAGAGATGATAGCATCCTTGTCGATGCTTCATAATAGTTGTAAATGTGATGTATTTGTCTACCTAATCTGCCTTCCGTCATGTGTATATACATGGGTTTGTTCGCTTGCACAAGGCTAGCTAGGACGTTATCCTCTCACAGTCACGCCGAAGACGACCAGGAAGATCCTTCCCTTCAACTTCAAGCTACTTTTCATGGAAACTGTTTCTTCAATGCATCGTCGAGAGGATAAAAATAATGCATCTGACTGACGATCGATCATGTCGCTCGGGGTGAGTATTGGACCTGCGAACCGTGGGAAGCTCGATCTTTGATCAGTCGCTAGCCTAAGCTTTCATTGTTTTGCTTTTTTCAATGTTTGTGTTTCCCTCGGACGCTGCCTCGAGCAAAGTTATGTTCTTGCCGCGCTATTTTTGCTGTGCCGTAGAAAGGTACATACTGGTACAGATGGAACAGGTTTTCTGTGACTAGAGAAATATGTTCAAACAGCCACTGATCACACCGGCAAAAACGGAGCCTGTTGCAGAGAACTCTAGAGGCCTGCATATTCTTGTTCGCTTTGGCTGCATCTTCCTCTCTGTAATAGCTGATCTCGATGGCGTGCAAGATCGGAAATGAAACCTCATCGTCTACAATTTCATAGGAGTTGGTCTGAAGAAAATAAAGGAAATCGTGCACTCTTCCTCATTTTCCTCTTCAGTAATAACAACACAAGTACCGGCTCCTCTGATCCCCCGCGGAAGCTGTCCACCGATCGGGTGTCTCAAGGGCATCTAGAACCAATAAAAATAGCCTCAAAAGCTTTAGGGAGTCGCTAGCTCCGGTGGGCGTACTTAAGCTTCGAAACCTGACTGCAAGTTCGGCTCCAGCTGCATCTTCCTCCTTCCTCTCATCTTCTACTGTTAATTCTTCTCTATCGAAGATGGCTGGAGGTCCAGGTGGTCCAGGAGTAGGAGTCGAATCCGGCTCTTTGTTATGGGCTTGCGTTATGTCTGCCTTTGCTGGTCAGTATCTTGGGTTGGTTGCCACGTGTAACATGGTGATACTGACTTGACGGGTCACAGCCTTTGGTGGTATTCTGTTCGGGTAGGTTGACTTTATGTCTAGAAGGGACATAATTTTGACTCTCGACCTCGAGATATGACACTGCTACCATCGGTGGTATTATTGCTATGAAGGATTGGTTGCAGCTCTTCGGCCAGGTTGACCCAACAAACCAAATGTCGTATCTCCCCACAAATGATCAGAGTCTTGTCGTGAGTTGGCTAGAATTGTTTAGCAAACATATTATGGGTTTAACAACTCGCCAAGGTTTCCATTCTCTCCGCTGGAACGTTCTTTGGTGCTCTCCTTGTTTCCCCAATGGGTGACATGGTTGGCCGTAAATGGGGTATTATCGCCTCCTGCGGAATCTTCTGCCTAGGCGTCGGTTTGCAGTTGCACACCTGCTGGGCTACATTTGTCGTGGGTCGCGGTAAGCCTTCCATTATCTAGGGTTCTGGCCGCCCGGCATCTCACCTTATCCCTTCGAAGTTATTACCGGTTTCGGTGTTGTAGGTATACTCCACAAGGTTCTCAAAGCAAGTTATTGATAGATCTATAGGGCTTGATCTCCTGCCTGGTTCCAATGTACCAGTCCGAGGTGGGCAGACATTTTCGATGCTTCCTGGAGACGAAATATTGATCCATCCCTAGTGCTCACCCAAAAGTATACGTGGAATGATTGTTGGTTTATATCAACTTGCCAGTAGGTGCTCCTCGCCATGTTTATCGATGCAAGTACTGTAGCTACCATCAGTTTCGATTGGGGCTCTGGTTGCTGCTATTGTTCTAAATGCGACCAAGGACTGGAATACCCACAGTGCATGGAGGGTACGGCCAGTGTTTTGATTCCGGAAATCGTTTCTCACCTTCACCCATCAGACACCCATCGCTGTTCAGCTTGGATGGGCAGCCATCCTTTCTGGAGGCATGGTACATTCCTTCATTCGTTAGGTCTATCTACCTGAACTAATTTGTGATCTTTCAGCTTTGCCTCCCGGAAAGTCCCAGATACCTATTAAAAAAGGGCAAGACTGCAGCGGCAAAGGCGGCCCTCGGTCGCCTCTTGACCAAGCCAAAAGACTCTCCAGAGGTCGAGACCCAATACTTGGAGATAAATTGTGCCCTTGAGGCTGATTATGCCAGTGGGACTGGTTCCTACATCGGTCTGTTAACGCGTGTTCTTTCCTTTCCTCTTAATAATAGATAGCCCAGATTGCTTCAGGAATACTGAGAACAAGAACGGTCTCAGGACATGGACTGGCATCCTGCTTCAAGCGGTGCGTTCCGGGTACTGATTGCTCATTTCCCCCAACTGAATAGCTTTCTTCAGTGGCAACAACTCACTGGTATCAACTTCATCTGTACGCTCCCTTTTATATGAACTGGTCAGAAGACTAAATTATGGATCTAGTCTACTACGGCACAGTAGGATGCTCGATCACAGAAGTGGACGGCCTTTACTCATTGCGCATTCTCAGACTTTCTTCCAATCTGCCGGACTTTCCAACCCATTCATTATCTCGTATGACCGCCTCTTCGAGTCTTTTGCTCAGATGGAGATCTAACGATGTATTTAGGATTATTTGTGGTGTCGTCGGCACCGCGATGACCATCGTTGGTGTTCAGCTGATCGATCGTGTTGGTCGCAGGCGCCTCCTGCTAATCGGTGCTGCTGGCATGTGTTTCTGCGAGTTCATCGTTGCAATCGTAAGTCCATGACTTGCCCACACGATTTGTTACTTATCAAAAGTCGATTCAGGTTGGTGTCACCGCTGGGCATATTCAACCTGATCACTCAGTCAACTTGCCTGCTCAACGTGTCTTGATTGCATTCGTCTGCATGTAGGTACCTTCCGCCTGATCTTCGTAGTGTGTTATCTCACATGTATTCTCAGCTACATCGCATTCTTTGCCATTTCCTGGGGACCAGTCGTTTGGGTCGTCACTGGTGAAATCTTCGTAGGTTTCAAGTATAACTGACCCTTCGCAGCGGTCTGATCTTGCTATAGCCCCTCAATATTCGTGCCAAAGGTATGTCTCTCAGCGTTGCCTCCAACTGGCTCTGGAACTTTGGAGTTGGTAAGGAGAAGAGTATTGTGGCTCTCATCTTAAGTTTGCTGACAGTTCTCCGCTTCAAGGATACGCTACCCCATACTTGGTGGATGCGACCACTACTGGCGTCAATGGGGTGAAGGCCGCGAACCTGGGTGTGAAAGTATTCTTCATCTGGGGTACAACATGTCTTGGATGTATGGTCTTCACGTAAGGGCTTCTACCCACATCGACTTCAGTGTTCTAACAGCTGCCGGCTAGCTACTTCTTCGTACCCGAAATGAAGGGTCTGTCACTCGAACAGATTGACCTGCTCTACAGAGAATCCACCGGTAATCTAGACAGCAGGCTGCAGGATGCTTTATTTGACGATTTTTCTCCAGTCCTCAACTCTGAGACATACCGAACGAAGATGCTGGCTGAAAATGAAACCTTCGCAAACAAAGCTGGTGTTGAGGAAGTGGGTGCTTTTTCGGTGCATCAACTGGTATCCATTTTAACGTTCACGCAGGTTGAGCACAGCGACATAGTGAAGGTCTAGTTCCTTGTAGTGCATGAGTAGTAGCGTTACTATTTGGTTCAATTGTTCGAGTTCATAGTTTTCATATTTATCGCATATTTAATCCAGTTCATTTTGGTGGTCGAAGTATTTGCTTCTATATTTTTATTTGCATAGACTCATATGCCTTCGATAGCTCAGTTGGAAGAGCGTGGGACTGTAATGGATACATGGGCATCCCAAGGTCACTGGTTCGACCCCGGTTCGAAGGATTCTTTTTCCTGAGGCGCTCAGATCTCTCCGTATATCCCCACCTTTTCACCGTGAGCGTTTATGGTTTTGTTCAGAACTAATGATGAGGCCTGATGCTTGATGACTTCGTTTTCCTGATGACTGTTAATCATTCCATAATTGTCAAATGACCAGTGTCTGAAACTCGTAAATTGCGAGTAGGTCCATTCCTTGAAAGTAAATCATTGTAAAAATTAGCGATATTGAACACTGGGGCTGATCCCTGAAACATTCAGTAGCTCGGGGGCGCAGAGACATTGCTTCTTGCTCACAGGAGGACTTACACTATTGATTGCCCACCCACATCTACACATTGCAATCACGACGTCTGCGGTCAATTGTGTGGCGAGGCGCTCATTGGTACCCATCTGACGAGGCTCCTCGATATGCGGATGATCAGTCGAACTGAGGCTTCGCTATCAGCGACCCTGACTACTTTTCCATAAACAGCCCTTGATTTCACCCAGGCTGTGCGTCAGCTTCTTTCTTGCCTTTGAACTCGAAAAGGATGATGGCCAAGTTGATCCTACCCCGCTATAAGTACACAAGTGAGGACTCGGGATCAATGAACGTCGTTTGGAGTTCTGCACAGTTCCACCTATGAATTTCGACTCGAACAATGCTGGCTGGCAGCCGCTCCAATTCCATGACTCCTCCTCTGAACCCCAATCCACAATCACCGATTCCTATGAAACAAAGTTGGATGACTTCTTCACAAGAAGTGATTCATCGAAATCTCCGGCCTTGAAGCGACGACCAAGCCTTGCCGGAATGGCTGTCAAAGCCCTAGGGTCATTTACAGATCGAGTCTTCATCCAAAGCCGGGTCAAGACAGTATTCTCTTGCTTTCCTCATACAGACGCGCAGAGCACCAAGATTAAGGGAATTGGAAAGCTCTATGACACATTGCTAGAGCTCTCGAGGTGACCTTGCAGGACTAATTCCCAAATAGCCATCACTCACACGGGTACTGATATTAGGCCAGGCGTATATCAGGCGGAACTGAGGGATACTGCAAGGAGATTGGTTGTTGGGCAGATCCGAAGTGGACACACCCAGGAGCTTGTCCGAGCTCTTGGTCGATGGAACGTTATTGAATTGGAAGTCTTTCTATTTGGGTTGGTTGAGACAGCCCTGATGTCCAAAGGGTGAGGCAATTATGAAACGGGGACCACGGCATGATCATCCTAACTCTGTTGTATCTGATAGAAAGACATTGCCACGAAATTCTACGCCAGGAATGGTGTCGGGACCGACCCTCGAACAGACAGCACTTCTCATGGCCAGAGTCACACAAACTGGCCCTTCTGCCTACCATGCAGTACTCGATGCTAAATTCATGGACATCGTCTTATCAATCAAAGAGGATGCCTTTTTACCTCAGGAGATGGCAGATGTATATCGAGCACTGTTGCTCATTGCCACCAGGTATGCTACCTTCTTATACTTGCCAACACTGCAGCTTACCCCTCAAACAGGCCCGAGTTCCAACATCGGCCGGTTGGGATGACTGCTTTGAATCTCCTTGCGCGTTCCATCGCGTCAGCCAATGAAACCTTTGTCAACATGTACATATGTTGGAATCCCAATGAGATGAGGTCGCTGATGGAAGGTGTTCTACGTGCTCTCGCGCCCACTTGGTATGGAGAGATCTAGATGCTATCATCCATTCGAACTAACGACATACTTCAGGTATTCCAGGTTTTTTGCCATCATTGCGGACCCTAATATGGTGCCACAGTTCCTCAAAATAGAGAAGATGAAAGAAGTGCCGCCGTTTGAAATGCGTTTCTTGCACACTTTTCTCGTTTTCTCGAAACGGATCTCGACCAGGAATAGCCAGAGTTGCTGGATCATGATACGGGCAGGATTTCTGGACATACTATTGTCCCTGCGAGAAATCATTCCAAACGTCGGACAGTGTCGCGATGGTCTTGATATTCTGTTGCATGTGCTGAGGTTTGTGCAGCTACTCAGGATTCTTCAATTCGAAAACTGAAACGCATAACAGAGAACAGAATGCTCGCAAATACTCTGATCAAGAGAAAAACATGGCGCTGGATCTACTTTTCTTTCACGACACCTTACGCGAGATGACAAGTGAGCTTTGTGGCAAGTTGTCGTCCTGGAAGCCGAACGAATATAAGCGGATGCTGGAGCTCCTTCTAATCAAGCTGAGGTGCGTTCTGTCGACTACTTGCTACTCCCACTTACTCTATTCACAGGCATATTGTTCGAGAGGGCGCTAAAGGCGCCATTTGGAAGCACGACCAGGACCGCTTCATATTGTCTGTGATGTATTTCCTATCGCGTCTGGCGCTCTATAGTGGGGATATACCATGCCAAGTGGTCGTGTCCGCAGGCTATCTCGACATCCTCAGGTTCTTGCAAGCCCACGGGTTTGAAATACGCCCTGTGATTGAAGAATTGAATGTAGCGCTGCAGGTCCTAAGGTGAGTATAGATTAGCCTCATCGACATAATCTGACCGTTGATTGCTTAGACCCTCAAATGCTGCGTTGGCGGTCACTGAGCGACATCGATCAAATGCCCTCCGACTTATCTTGCACGAAATCTGTTCTGGGAACGGGCTTTATCTATATCCTCAACTGGAGCATTGGACAACGGAAGACCTCTGTGGCTTCTCGAAACTTCTTGTTAGCGAACTGAAGTAAGCTTTCCTAGGATGTTCAAGGAATTGCACCGCTGACGCTCTCTGTAGTAACGCTTTGAAGGATCGACCAGAGACACTGATGCTCGGCTGGGAATACAAGACATACTTTTGCGCTTTCGTTGACCAAATATCCGCACTAGACCCTTCTGTTTCGCAAGCTGTCGTTGACGCAGGCTATCTTGGTGTCGTTCTATCAGTTCACCAAGAAAGCAAGGACGTAAAGTCTGCGTTTTCTGACTTCTGGTATGTTTCCGGCGGTTGTTTAAATTGCATGATACTCATCCAAATTGTTGTTCAGTTACCAAGAAAACGAAAGTGACTCGAAACCCTTCTCGTTCAGCACCTGTGTCAGTGATTGCCCTAGCTTAGACAACACACGGCGCTCTATCAAATCAAAGCGTTCCAAATCCGACTTGTACAATAAAGCAAAGCTAGATTTCTTCAGATATATTCGTGTCATTGCATAGACGTACGCTGATATATAGTATACTCACTTGTTGCTTTGCTCCTTCGGTGTCTCCTGGAACGGCTGACGTATGTACACCCTTTGGCTTTCTTGGCTTAACAGGGGTGACGCTCGGCAGCCAAGCTAATGCGTCTAAAATATTCGCTTTCCTTTTGGGGAAGCGAAGTTGTTGCCTATTAATAGAACTAGGAACATTGCCTCCGTCTTGTACACAACCTCTGACTCGAACCAGACCTCAAGAGATCCTCGAGACACTTCCACCATTGCTCGGATATCTACATGCTCTTCTGCCTGGCGTAACATTGGCTAGGCGATCTGCCTTTGAGTCTTAGCTCTCAGATTCCTCGAAACCGAGCTCGGATATGAAGTCTCCTTGAATAATTCATTGACGAAACAAGGAGCGGAAATTTTACACTCTAATGTGCTTCCCGAGGCAGAGATACCTAACCGTGCTTGGCAACCATGCTTCTGGGAGCCTGAAACTGTATATCCCTTCCTTGTCCCTGTCGGAAGCGTCGGTTGTGGATAGCGCCAACGATGATATTGAGTGAGTTTTCCTTGTGCTTTAATCTGAGATGTCTCGATATTAATACCACACTGCATAAACAAAGCTTGCGGTGGAGGCCAAGTGTGGCGCCGTTCATTGGAACAGAGTATCGCAATCTTTTCAGCCGTACTGGTATCCTCAAGTTCCTCAGTGAAGATTACCGACAGCGTGGGCCAAGGAGACGAAGCCGAGGAAGAGAGGCTATCGTTTGTTTTGAAGCGTTGGCGCATTACTTAGCCCCCCTATCTCGCTTCACTATCAAAATCGTGGGTCTTCCGCAGTCTCTAGGCAGTCTCAGTCGACGAACGTTTATTTCTTGGCTCCTAGGAGCAACCAAAATTTTATTTCATATGGAAGAAGAGGATGCAACTACTAACGTATTTCAACTAATGGTTGGTGTGTTCGATTATCCAGCGTCCGCGCATCTTCTCACTCCTCTCCTAGAACCTCATACGTTGACTATTGACCTCAATGGGAGTGCCTTCAGAAGTACCTGTCGGGAAACTGGTCTATACCGTTTTCAACGTGCGTTCATGTTTGCCTCGCAATGTATTATATATGCTGATAAAGGCCCTCGAACCTACAGTCTATCCTCGAAGTCTTCCTGACATGCCTCGCCGGGTACATACTTGCTCGACGACGTATCCTCGACAAGAAAACTCAAAAGGTGTCGTCCCTGTCGGGATATTCTTCCTCCCTTCCTCGTACTAACGTCTACCTCCATCAGAAACTCAACCACCTAAATGTCTCCCTCTTCACTCCCGCCCTCGTCTTCTCCAAAGTCGCATTTTTCCTAACACCACAGAAACTTCTATCCCTTTGGATCATCCCCATATCTTTCATCATCATCACCCTCGTATCCCTCATCGTTTCCCTTCTTCTGTCCCTTCCTTTCAAGTTAAGGCGCTCCCAACGGAACTTTGCTATCGCAGCTAGCATGTTCATGAACAGTAACTCACTCCCAATCGCATTGATGCAGAGTCTGGTGGGGAGCGTGCCGGGTTTGAAGTGGGAAAGAAATGGAGGAGGAGAGGATAATATGGATGCTATGATGGGAAGAGCATTGACATATTTGGTGGTGGCGAGTACGATGGGGATGGTTGTAAGTATTTTCTGGCTCACCTATCATTTCCATTGATGCTAACGTTACATTCAGTTGCGATGGTCCTTCGGTGTTCGACTTTTAGCTGCTGCAGATGAACCTGAGCCTTGTGTTAAGCCTACGCCAACAAAACCACTTGCCTCCGAGCCTCACTCCCCCACACTAGATCAATTTCCATTGGCATCATCCTCTTCTACCATCGTCTCTCTCACCCCCTTTACCTCACGTTCACCTTCCTTCGAGAAGCCACGTGCGGATAACACGACGGACTCGAGCGCACACCTTCGACCTCCCCACCTGCGTACAAGCATGGCATGCTACCGCTCGTTCCCGAACTCTCCAACGCAAGCTTTTCAAAGCTTGCCTCCTTCAGAAGCGCCGAGTCGCAGGGGGAGTGTCGTTTCACTGACACTTCCTGGCGTCGGTCGCAAAGATGACGAGAGTGGATTATCTGGACCCCTTCCAGACTCTGGCTTGAAGGCACCCGCTCCTCCATCCACTCCGGAATCCCCTTCTCTCGCCCACCGCATTCTTCACTCTACGGCGTGTAAACTTCGATCCTTCTACAACGCCATCTCTCCAATGTTAACTCCCCCACTAATTGCCTCTCTCATCTCCCTACTTATTGCTCTCATCACACCTGTTCAACATTTCCTCCTGAAGGAAGAGTTGAAACCTGTGAGGGGAATGTTGGAGAAGGCGGGAGCTGTTAGTATCCCGTTGACACTGATCGTCTTGGGAGGATATTTCGTGCCAGAGGTTAAGGATGGAGAGAAGAGCCAAGGGGATGGCGGATTGGATACGTTTGTTGGAAATGTGAAAGCCTTCTTCGCGAGGAGAAAAAAGGCAAGAAAGAAGGAGGATGAAGAATCGGGGGCGTCTGCGGCCACAGTCTCTCCACCTCAGCTCATTTCTGGAGAGCCTAGCCAACCTACCGACAACACCTTTCCAACATTTCAAACCGAAAAGCAGGAGAAAAGTCCCGGTAGAAAAGGGGAGAATACTACGGTGATCATCTCAATCGTATCGAGGATGATTCTCGTACCGGCTGTGTTAATGCCCCTCGTGGTCTGGATCGCGACAAGTGATTGGGCTGGGGTGTTTGATGAGTGAGCCATCCCTTTCTTCGATTGAAGTGGAAACTTGACACTAACCTACTCGTAAAAGTCCAATATTCATCCTATCATTTCTCCTTCTACTATGCTCACCCCCTGCACTAACACTCGCCCAAATAACGCAGGCTGCGTCTGGGGATGCGTTTGAGAGGCTGATCAGCCGGACAATATTCTGGAGTTATCTTGTCATGACTCCGCTGGTTATGGTCGGTGTGGTCGTGGGTGGTGTTGTGTTGGCGAAAGTGTAGACTGAGGATGGGACAGAGTTCTTAGAAGACGCCATTGGTGCTGTTCTGGATTGGTGCTGCGGATCGGTCTTGTTAATTTGAGGCCGCTTTAATTACTTATAGATGCTCTATGTATACCCGCGTTGCTTAATTGCAATATTGGCTTTATGATACCCGACAAACTTTTGACGTCTGGTCATCTTTAATGAATCTCTGTCGTGAACGTCGTCCGAGTCGAGCTGTTTACAGTCCAGAATAAGATTGGATGTCAGTCGAGCCACCTTCCCAATTACAACAAGTTGAATTCCCCTTTTCAATAACTCTTGGCCGTAACCAAGACAAAAAAGCACAGGAGTTTGTTCACGAACACCACACGAGAATTGTCTAATCTGACTTCCATCGACTGGATCCACACCTCTTTTAAGTGCCTCCGTCAACTCCCGTATAGAATAACACCTCCAGCTTTCTGAACTTGGGCCAAGTTCCCAAGCTGCCAGGCAAAGTAACGTATCACTCATCTTTTCGTATATCTAGAGCTCCCAACTACCGCAAGTCACCAACATGCTCGTGTCTCCTATTTATTGCATTTGGATGCGACTCTGGTTCTAGTTCACTGAGGGTTTGTTTGCACGAGTTCCGACATTTTGTCTCATCTGGACACCAATTACACAATAGAGCAAAGCGAGTTTTCTTCAAATAGAATCGTCACAGTGTAATTACTTAGACGTACGCTAGGCGGAGATGGCTATCGACTTATACCTTGGCGTGTAAGTTTGCAAATTGATAACCAGCCCTTCAACGAAACCTGGGTGAACACCGTGAATGTGCAGCGTGACAATTCGCTAGTCAGAAACAGTAACATAAATCTTGCTCTGAAGTTCTGATGTCTGCTAGATGGCTATCGCGACTGTGCAGCTACTGTGAGGTACAGAACCACCGTCGCCATCTTCTGCCTTCGTCCAAGGGACTCAGTCGTTCCATCACAAGAATCATGCACAATGGCGCCATCTCGCTTCTGGTTTCCCAAAATAGCGAATGGGCGCCCAGACGGTTCTTGACTGTCTGCGTGTTCATCCTCCCAAAGCCCAGATGGCTAATTTGCGCAATATCGACGAGAAGCAGGCGCCGTCTACGAAGTCGGAACTAGACCTCGACGGGCCTGCCTCACTTCTTGATGCTGGGGCCTTCAATGGAAAGACTCGGACAAAGTCATGGAAATTCTGGAAAACTTCGGACCAAGGGCTGGGGAATGGAACATATTCTACTCAGAGGGGGATGCACAGTCGCCACCTAATGATGATTGGTAGGAATCACCTGAGGGAGTTTTGCTAGCGGAACCTTGGACTGACTGTATGTTGGTGCTGTTGGTGATTAAGCTATAGGCGGCACAATTGGTACCGGTATCTTCCTGAGTGCTGGTTCGGTGAGTATCCTCCGCCTCCATTGGAGCTTCCTTGCTCAATCAAGGCCAAATATAGTCTATTGCGTTAGCAGGTCCAGGTAGCACCCTGCTCTCGTACTTTGTTGTGGGCTTGTTCGTCTATGCAGTGATCACTACGCTGTGTGTCGACAGAACCCTTCATGTATCACATGCTGCTAACTCCGCAATGCAGGGGTGAAATGGCAAGCATGTTTCCGGTCTCTGGAGCATTCTCTACCTTTGGCACGAGGTTCGTCTCGCCTGCACTTGGATTTACCCTCGGTAAGGTCGATCAACTTCTTGGACTGGGGCTCTGATTTTGATGCGTCAGTGTATTGATTCCAGGTTGGAATTATTGGCTTCAGTGGTTGGTGGTGTCCACATGGAGATCTAATCTATGACTGAGGAGGCTCGATGATGGTTCAGGAGCCTGTCAATTCGTGAGTCCATCTCGAAGATCAGTTGGGAGAGTTACACTGAGCCCTCTCCTAGCCAGCGAGCTGACCGCAGCAGCAATCATTCTTCAGGTATTTTCGCTGCGTTCAAGCGTTCCTCGGCCTGCGTTGAATATTTTTTAGTTCTGGACGCCAGTTCTGCAGACATGGCACTGGGCGTTGATCATCATCGTCCCAACATTCCTGCTACAGCTTATCCATGTCCGGGTTTACGGCAAGTTTGAAGGTAGATCGTTCTGAATCCGTTTTACTAATGACCACTGATCAGGTGAATCTGAGTACTGGTTGGCTCTCATAAAGGTCATCATGATCATCCTCTTTATTCTCGTCGGCCTCATCTACGATTGGGGTGGTATAAAGCACCATCCTGGACCGGTGCGTCTTCCCAACATCTTTAATTAAGTTTTTACCTCCTTTAACGGCATTGATCTTCAGGGCCTTTCTAACTTCCATAATGCACAAGCGTTCGTCGGTGGATTTCCAGCGTTTGCACAGACTTTTGTATACGCCTTTTTCTCCTTTGGGGGTGTCGAGCTCGTGGCTATAGCCGCCGGGGAGTCGTCGAAGCCGCATCGAGCTGTACCTCGTGCAATCCGAGCGACGTTCATCCGAATAATCCTTTTCTACATCTTGACCGTCCTGACCATCGGGCTGTGCATCAATTACCAAGACCCGACGCTATTGAGTGCTGCCTTCGGTAAGAGAAAAGAAGCACGTTCGTTATTGACGTATTCTGACAAACTCTATCTTCTATTCCTCTCTGACCCACCGAATCTAGATTCAGATGTTGCTGCTTCCCCAATCACGGTGGTTTTCGTACGAGCTGGGTTCGGTGCAGCTGTTCATGTGGTCAATGCGGTGCTTCTTACAGCCGTGCTGTCGGCGACGAATTCCTGCTTTTATGCCAGCTCCCGTATGTTACTTGCTTTGGCACGACAAGGCCATGCACCACCCATCTTTGCCTGGGTCAACCGTCGAGGAGTGCCCGTCCCAGCGCTGTGGTCAGTGGTAATCCTTTACAATATCAGATCAACGGTTATTTACAGACTCCTACAGCATGGCGCTACTATTCTCATTTCTGACGTTCCTCACCACCATCTGGGGTGAAGGAATTGTTTTCAACTGGCTTTTGAATATCACCGGCATTTCGGCACTGCTCGTATGGACTAGCATCGGCGGCATCTCGTTGCGATTCCGGTACGCCTTCAAGTTTCAAGGGCGTTCGCTGGAGGATCTTCCGTACCGACAACTGCTGTACCCGATACTGCCCATAGGGATCATCGTGCTAGGAGTGTTGATGTTTATTGCACAAGGGTACGCCGCCGTCCGACAGGAGCCATTTGAAGCCAAGGTGAGGAAAACGCATCACCATGATTGCCGGTTGCTGAAACCTTTGTGTAGAATGTGATTGCTACGTACATCGGCGTGGTACTATACATTATTCTCTACACAGGGTATACTCTCTACGAGCGATTCATACTCAAGAAGATCCGGCATTTCGTTCCTGCCACCCAGATTGACTTCGAGACGGACGCGGTCTGGAAACCAGATGAAGGTAGAGCTGTCCGTGAAGCGGAACGGCTTGAGGAACAGGGACTGGTCTGGTGGCGACGGATCCTCCACTGGTGACACGGTAAACGTCGAGTCGAGTCTTCGGCTATTTTTAGAAGCGGTGTCAGTCGGGATGATCTCGACTCTGCTCGATCCTCACTGGCATGTGTGTCCTACGAGTATGCGCAGTTGGAGAGCGTTGTTCCTGTAGTTGGATTGTAGAAATGTTATCGGGTCTTGCTCAAAAGAATGCGCGTTCACATCGGACGGTGACCAAAGCAGCAGCGGAACCTAATACACTGGAAGAGACAGCTGACATTTGAGTGTGGCTTGATTGGAGGATAGGATGGTACCATGTGTAACCCAGGCTTGGCTCGGCTTTCCTTGCCAGAGGCATCAAATACACGCTATAGTCGTATCTTCTGAATTGAACTCATCAGAGTGCATCACAGATTCCAGGGTCACAGGCCGGAGCATAAGTGGGCACTCGTTACAGACGTTAGGCTGCCGGGTCTAGATGAGGTGCTGGACCTTGGTTGAGACTGGCATGGATTAATGACGAGTTTATGACTTTACAGCTCTGCACACGCTCAGGATCGTGGTGACATTAGCCATCTGTCTCCGCAAAACCAGCTGGCGGCCCCAATAGGCTTCATAATTGAGCTGTGTGCCACAACCCTGAAAACGATAGAATGAGGGCAAACCCCATGTGCAGCAGCCATCAATTGCTATCTTGAAAGGTCTTGGCAATGCCAAGCGTGACCTAAAGGGGTTGGTCAAGCCAACAGAAGATGCGCCGCGTAAATGGGTGTGCCTTGGAGAAAGAGATCTCAATTGTAGATTCCACCTTGCATGAATGATTTTTGGGCAGGCTTCAAATTTCAAGGCAGTGGAGAATGTAGTCTGGAAAAATATTCAACGGGGAGGTACGTCCGATGCGGCTTTCGGTGAATTGCACAGCGGAAGGCAACGGCAAGATTGGTAAGATCCTTATGGGTAGCGCGCCGGGGAGGAGGCTTTTCGCGAGAGATTCCGATGGGAGGGTTATAGCCGCTCGGTAAGATTAGCCGAGAATTGCACAGGGCCCTGCATATTGTCATGATATTGATCTAAAGCAGCTACAGTGAATGAATGGAAGCTTACTGGTCACTCGTATTCATGCTGTACCTAATCTCACAGGAAACTCTGGCACGGAAACACCGACACACCGGCTATTGAAGACCTCTGTTATCTCTCCTAAATGGAACTACCAAGCAATTTTTTTCCGCCTCAATGATCGTGGAGTGTCTATCTGGTTGTCGGTGTAGACCCGGCTACACATGACAAGGAACAGCTACCCATGTGCAGAGTTCCCCATGATTAGGGTAATTCAATCTCCATTCAGATAAGGCTCAACTGTTTATAAAAACTGTGCAAGACCAGCGTATGAGTTTTTCACGACTGTTTTCCAGTACGTCCAAGCCTCCCGGCCATGGCTTCCTCCTACCCAGAAGAGAAAGTCAACGAGAAAGAGTCCATCCCTTCATCCCACCCCGAGGAGAAGCATGCCTACGAAGGCTCCCCAGATGGTTCCAGTATCATTGAAGGGTCTGAAGGCGTTACCGAGTACGAGCTCGCCACTTTGAGGCACGTTCCCGATCGTCTTCCGTACACTTCTTGGTTGGTCGTTATCGTCGAGTTCGCTGAACGGTGCGTTGCTCGGTTCACCTTTCTCATCGCCATCATGCTCATCGCTCGTCTCTAGATGGTCGTACTACGGCACCACGAACATTTACAACAACTACATCCAGTTCCAGCTCCCCAAGGGATCGACGACTGGTGCCGTCCCTAAGGCTTTGCGTGGCGGAGATACCTCCGCTGGTGCTCTCGGCAAGGGACAACAGATCTCGTTCTCTCTCCGTAAGTGATAACAATCTAACCGGAACATATTTATACTGAACCTTGTTCTTAGGTACATTCAACAGTTTCTGGGTCTATATCACTCCCTTCATCGGTGGTATCCTCGCAGACACACTATGGGGTCGGTACAAGACTATCATCATCTTCTCCATTGTCTGCTTGCTCGGTCACATTATCCTCGTCGCCTCTTCCACGCCCACGGCCCTCCAGCACACTGAAACCGCTTTCGGTCTCCTCGCATTCTCCATTGTCGTGATGGGTCTCGGTGCTGGCGCCATCAAGGCCAACGTCTCCCCCATGATTGCTGAACAGTACACCGGCAAGCTCAGGAAAGAGACCCTTCCGTCTGGAGAGGTCGTTATCAAGTCCCCCGCAGTTACCATTCAGCACATGTACCTTTGTAAGTTCACAACATTCCTCCCGTTTCTAATCGGCTGGCGTTCTAATCTTGGAATACCCACTTCTAGGGTTCTATGCTGCTATCAACTTCGGTTCTTGCGGTGCTATTTCAGCTTCCTTCCTTGCCCGTGACAATGGATACTGGGCGGCATACCTCGTCCCCACTTGTATCTTCGTTCTTGTCCCATTCGTCCTCCTCGCCGGCAAGAAGTACTACGTTGTCACCCCTCCCCGTGGCTCGATTTTGGTCGAGACCGTTCGTGTCGTCAGCACTGCTCTCGGTCCCCGCTGGTCATGGAATCCCGCCAAGACTGTCCGTGCCATCCAGCAGCCCGATTTCTGGGATATCGCTAAGCCCAGCTACTACGGTCAAGGCAACCTTCCCAAGAAGATGACCTGGGATGACGAATTCGTTGGTGAAGTCGCTCGTACTCTCAACGCTTGCGTTGTCTTCCTGTTCTTCCCCATCTTCTGGCTCTGCTACTCCCAAATCGATGGTAACTTGGGAACTGTCGCTGCCGGTATGACATTGAATGGTACACCCAACGATCTCATCCAGTACGTTTCCTCGATTGAATTCCATCTCAGCCGTGATACTTATTTCATTCACTTCACAGAAACTTGAACCCCATTTCTATCATCATCATGATCCCCATCTTCGACCGTGTCATCTACCCCTTCCTCCGTTCCCGAGGCCTCAACTTCAGCCCCATCAAGCGTATTGCCACCGGTTTCCTCATCGCTGGTCTCGCCATGGTCTACGCTGCAGTCCTTGAGAAGAAGATCTGGGACACTTCACCTTGTAAGGGTGGCGAGTTTGACAAGCAACCCGCCAATTGCGTGATCGATGAGGAACACAGATCCTCACCCCTCAATGTCTGGATCGTCGCAGGTCCTTACATTCTCGTTGGCATGGCCGAGATCTTCGCCTCCATCACTTCCCTGGAATACGCCTTCACCAAGGCTCCCAAGCGCATGAAGTCCGTCGTTACCGCCTTCTCGCAGTTCCAGACTGCACTCTCCTCTGCCCTCAACTTCGCCCTCGTTGCCGTCAACGTTGAGAACAAGTTCGTTTGGCTCTTCGTCTCCTTCGCCATTGCAGCTTGGGTATTCGGAATTCTCTTCTACATTGTGTATGTTTCCTTTCTTCTTCTACCTTTTGCACCTTTTAACAAACTTATTCTTCCAGCTTCCGGGATCTTGACAAGCGAGAGGCTGAACTTAATGCTATCGGTGTTGGCGAACGTGCTGGCTTTGCTGGTGAAGAACCCCATCCATCGGATAGGGCTTAATGAGTTTAATGATACCATGTTGATAACGTACCCAGTTTTACTTGATTCTTTGTGTGATTATTGTTGGTCATTATATGATCTTAATGTCAAAAATATAACATTTCATCACCTCTCATATACTCGTATGTCAGAAACGTAACATTCTTGGGCAACATAAATCATATCCGGGTTGTAGAAAGTACAAAGGTAAGATAAATAACGACGTTGTAAGTATGTAAAAGGAAATGTTGTTCATTTTAGTGGCCAACAAGCAATATCGACGTGGTCAACATGCCGGCCAAACCGCCGAAAACGCCGACCACTGTCCACCTGGTGTATTCTTGAAAAGGTTCTTGCGTAAGAATGGGGTTGTTGACGACCCCACGGAAGGAATACAGTATGATGCCAACGATGATAGCGATGATGGAGTAAGCCAGGAATACGAGCGGGAGGGAAAGAACGAAACTGCGCCTCTGATAACGAAAGATGAACACATGTACACCTTAGTAGGCGTCAAAAATAATACTCACCGAGAGCAACATCAAACCCTCTACCCCTAAGTGTGATACTGGGTGCTCCATATCGGCCTTATACCTGAATACGGCAACCACCGTCGACGCCATGGAGAAGGTTGAGAATAGGATGGCAATGAAGCCCGCAATCCGCGAAATGCTATCCAGGCCTGGCAAAGAAAGAAAGGTTATAGTTGCACTCAAGACGATTGCGGCCTTGGGAACACCCAAGTAAGGACCGGTTCACGATATAGAATAATTAGACATACAATCAAGCATGTGCAAGCGCCTATGGCAGCCATTGGTGTGGCATTCCGGTACCCGCTTTCTTGGTCGATTCTTGATTGCCTATGACGGTCGAACAGGAAATAGGGGATGCCCAAGCACAAGCAACCGACAACGATGTCGAGCAGAGCACGATAGAACGGGCGTCGGTACTTGACTGGCCCAGGGGTCCCAACATCCGAGGGAAGAGGCCTGTTGGGTCGGAAGTATTGCTGTCTCCAGTGCGCTGGCAGACGCGTATGAGCAAAGTCTAGAACATAGTTTTACCAAATACTGTACTTACCAACTCTGAGGAGAATCCTTGAGACGATGCGGGTATGTACGACGGTTTGGAGTCCAGTTTCGCCTTGCTCAGACCCGAATGAACGAAGGAGGGTCATAAGCTCTTGACATTCATCTTGGCTGAAAGGAGCCGGGATGGTACGATTCGCAGGAAGGAGGCGATCTGGAAAAGCATAAGTAACCGCATGCATAACAAGTCCAAGTCTACTTGCCTGTCCACGACCACGTCAAAGCATCCATAGCCTCAGCCCTGGCGTTAGTCGGGAGAGCAGTATGAGCCGGATGAGACTCCATAAAGGCCCAATAGCGATATTCGACGTCGAGCTCTAGCGGGAAGGGCACGTCGAGTTAGGATCACTTCCATTTGAAAAATCACTTACGGTCATCAGGGCTAGTCTTCTTTTTCTTGTGGTTAACGTGTCCGTTCACCATGGACGAGTCCGCTGTCACAGTACGGGACTTGTGGTCCACCCAGAATCGGGGAGGAAGGAATCCTCGTTTCGTAATTTCAGAGGCTTGAAGCCAGAGTTCGGTCCCAGCTGCCGTATGAGAACCATCTCTGAAATGATCAATGTGGTCGGTAACAGTGTCAATCCATTTGTGTTCACGGAGATTGATGTCGGTGACAACTCGTCGAGTAGGATGAACGTAGTAGGTCGTGCCATCGGGGAGGTAGTACTCGATCCATCCCAGGCTATGAAGGCGGGGGGATTGCAGGCCCGACGCCCAGGCGGCATTCTCACTATGAGGAGCTGATTGAGGGGAAACTTGGACTGCAGTTCCCGTGGCCGTGTTGACTGGGAAGAGGTAGGAATTCTTCGAAGGTGCGTTGGCCAGCAACGGTTGCCGTTCACTAAGTAAGGCGTTAGCGCATGCACTCATCAACACCAAAGTGAATACATACTCTGTGCCGGGTTGAGGCATATCAATGGGAGAATGAGGAGTCGATCTGGATAGAGGTCTCTTAGAATAACTCTTGGATCCCAATGCTCTATAAGCATACCTAGCAGGAACGTGATCATACGAGGGCCCAGGCATTGCAACCACGGCGGGAGAGTATTGTGGTGATTGGTCGACGTTATAGGAGTGTTCACCATATGGTACATCAAAAGGTTCGGGATAAGGGCTAAAATGGCTGGTGAGCAGTACAATATCATAGCTGGTGTCAAAACTTACTTGGGCATGGAAGCTGGATACTCGGGACCCATAACTGCGATTCTTGGTGCGACGGGGTCGCTGAATGGATCATCGTAAGCCGGACTGCGTAACAGAGAGGCGGTGAGTTAGAGCATAGTTAGCAACAGATGGTACAACGCACCGAATGCTGGGTGACCTGCTTCGAGCGCCAGCATTTCCGTTAGGAACAGACCTTGATGTCGTGGCCTCAGCTTCATAGCCTCTCCAGACATGCTCTCCGGAATCCAAATCGAAAGTTGGAGAGGGAATGGCCTTCGGCTCAGGAGCTACAATGGTCGAGGATAGGTCTGCTTGCGATCTGTTTGGTGAAATGGGGAAAGCGACGTCTTCGTGGCTATGAATGCTTTCATTATCCTGTTGAGAGACTCCAGATCGTCCGTGCTGTTCGGAGGCCTGATCGAATTTCAGAGAGCGTGTTTCGTCGTCATCCTTAGCAATATCCTGGCGGGCAGGCACGTCGAAATACGAATCACGTTCTCCGGCGATGGGAGGAGGGTAAGTGGGCGCTGGGGTAGGTGGTTTGGAAGTGTTCGGCGCAGTTGGGATTTCTGGTTCTGGCTCTGCGTGCTTCTGCTCAGCGGTGAGTTCCGGTTCCCTGTCTTGCTCTTGTTTTGCAATTACAGGCTCTGGTGTGTGCACCGAATGAGCTCTGGATTGGTCCGCGTAAGGGTCCAGGATTGGCTCGGATTGAGGTAACTCGTCTGGTTCATCAGTGAAGCCGCCGGGACCGACTGCAGTAGAGTCGATAAGAGGGGGCGGAACGTAGTCTTGAGGGGAGACAGCAGTAGCTGCTGGTTCAGCAATAGGTTCGCTGGAGGTTTCAGCGTCTGGCTGCTGCGAGAGAGGAGAAGGGCCAACAGGAACTGTGTCCTGTGTTGCAGCTAGCTCTCTCGCCGGGGATTCTGCTATAGGGCTGGGGGTGGAGACATCGTTGATGGGCTTCGGAGGAGCCAGGCCACTAGAACTAGTATCCAGTCCTGAGAATGAACCACTCCTGATGGAACCTTTAGTTGACGCTGCATCGTCCTTGTCGGACGATGGTGTAGCGGGCCTGATGGGTACTAAAACTGATGAGGCACGTCGGACGGCCCCTCCTACACGGGCCCATCGGGATTTGGCAGGAGAAGGGACAGGAGAAGGAGGAGTGGGATCGGGAGAACTCATGGCTGCGAACTCAAGGGTATTCAATGAGGTGCGGTAAACCGAGTGTCCTAGACGTTATAAGGTGCGTCGTGGACAGTGTCGAGGTTGATGTGTGAAAATGGAGCGTGGTTTGTTGAACATTATCAAGGTGCCGCCAGGCGACAACATCGAGGCTAAGGAGCGAAGCCACGCCTTCGTGATACAATTGAGGCTGTGGCGATAATCGAGCTTGAATGAAATCTCGGCACGTTCTTTGTGTGAACAACATGCGTTTTAGCGCCAATCAGAACGATGCAGACGTTCTGTAGACCTTCGGAGTTGGATACAACGGTGAGCTGCCGAGATTCGGGTTTAGAACAACAGTATGCATACCAAAAAAAATTACAAATCTCAACAAAGAACTAGCGCATGTCTGATGATAACGTTCATATCAGCCATTCTGTCGTTCATTCTGGGGGTCGTGTGATGCTTTCAATGGAACAACGACGGTGAGGGTCACAATTCATCAAACGTAAGACTGCCTCGTTGCAGCTGCGCGACGCATCACGGAGGTCCGCCTCGTGTACGGGCAATGTTCTGGAGTAGGGGCTCCTGAGAGAAGACAAGGACATCGAGGGCACCCCTGTAGCTGTGCATTGTATGATATTTGTTCAGTGACTAGCAAAAAGTAAATGTCAAGCTGGACGTTGTTGACATTGAAGAGACGTGCACTGCCACTGATCATGTTTTCGGACCGGGTATGTTTATTGCCGAACCCCACTTCAACACCAACACTCACCTCCCAATGACTTCGAAGAATTCACCAACGCCAATAAACTTTCTAAGATACCATAGGCCAAGACTAAGACTACATGGAGCACCAATACCCGAGTTGAATGCTCAGTCAAAGCGGTTCGTACCTAGATTATTTGGCTCCGCATGAACTCCAACCGGTAACTCTGCTGGATCAACTCGTAGTTGTCTAAAGAACTTGGCGTCCTATCGGTTCTCCCGACCACCAATACCGATACCCAGAAGCAGAAGTGCAGCCGTGCTCGTTTCCTTATTCGTTGGACGTCAAGGGGATCTCTACGTTCTACTGAGTCGGTGAGTACTTGGCTTCTACCTCTCGATGCATATTTTGATTATAGCCCAACTCTGATGTAGACGGTCTTCAACGTTACGGACTTATGCTGGAGACACTTCATTACCTGGCGGAAAAACAGACGAGGGTGATGCATCGCCAGAAGACACTGCTGTAAGGTCGGCCCCGCTCTCGTATTCGGACATTGAGTGACGTACGTTCCTAGCGTAGGGAAGCCTTTGAAGAGGTACAGTTTAGCTCACAGATCCGCTCAGAACTCTGCTTAGTGACATCTGAACCAGATTGGCCTTCCTCGAGATCGGAAAAAAGTTCCCTTGCTATGCATCCTGGAACCTGTCGTCGCTGGCAATGGCATTGTCGTAACTCCGTAAGCCGTCTTCTTGGTTTTTGGTTGGCAGTCGCGGATTTGAACTCTTGCAGTGTCGTGGTTCTTATACTGGATAATTCGCTACAGGTGAAGTCGGCTTCGTAGGAGGTTATGCAGCGTAATTGACGACCGCGTGCGCACAGCCAATACTCAACCGTGCAGAAGTGGCTAGCTTATTTTCACATCCCCTTGGCTCTTTCTTGACAACGGAAGCACCTTACCCAACGGAGTCGGAGACACTTGAAGTTCCCTATTACTCCCATAGCGATTGGGACCAGCCAGGTCCCAATGGCCAGGTTTGGCCACACCGTGCTCATCGTTTCCTCACCGGACGCGAGGCTGGAGGTGTCAAACCAGTATTTGGACTGACAGCGTATGTTGACCTTCCTTGTATCCATCGCATATTAAAGGACTCAACCACGTCCAACAGTGGAATTATGATTCAGGTGGCCACTATAGCCTATGGACATCCGCCAGAGTTCGAGGTACAGCTCCCGGGAGCTCCCAGTTTGGAAGCACGTCTGGCGTGGGCACTTCTGAGCAATCAAACACTTCACGAAGCATGTGAAAAGGAGGGCTTGAAGATGGACTGGGACGTGCTGCGACGAATCTGTGGCGCAGGCCAGAAATATCGGCGGGGTCGGCCACACAAGGATGCCGCCCACGGTAGTAAATTATGATGAGGAAGAAACATCGATTATGTATCGTAAGGTCTTCTATTAGTGTTTGGTATAATTATTTCATCTATATCCATATTATACCTATTTCCTTGTCAATCTACACGTTTTCAGATCGCAGATTGGGGAATAGATCCTTTCAAGTATTAAACCTTACACAACGACAGGGAACCAGATCTTGGGGCGCTAGTCGCTTGATCAATTGGTAATCTGAGGCACATGCTTTCGAATACACTCTAAGGGTAGCTTCAGCTCAGTGTGTGCATATTTGACGCGATCATACTCCGCAGAGCCTAGAAGTTTTCGGTTCCTGGGAAGTGCAAAGACTCCGGCGGCAGACAAGGAGAGCCTGTGATAATTGCACGCGGAGAGCCTACCACCTTTATGCAGCTCTGCCTATTGGTCGCAAATTCCACAGGCAGCACGCTTTACGGTTGTTTAAGGAATCAGTACTCAGTCCTGAGTACCCCACGCCTTCAATGAAAGAACAACGAGTAGATGGAGGCGACTGCCAGCATGCTGTGGAAAGGCTGCGCCGGCTGAGCCGGGATGATCTCCGGAGGGCCGGCAACATACTTAGATCAGCTTCATACCAGTTGCTTTCAAACCTCTCTCTACCACAGTCCAACGACAGGCCCGTCCTCGTCGTAGTCAGCGTTGAAACTATGCCAGCACCAGCCGTCTACGTTGTTGCTGCCATTGGTGCCATCGCTGCAGGCATTGCTTTCAAACAGGTATCATAATCACTTCATTGCTTTGAAGGAGCTCATCCTAATACTCAGACTTTTCCGTCTCACCTTGAAGTTCGTATATGAACCCCACCTTGCTCCAAAGCTAGAACAATGGGCGGAGGAATTCCTTGCTAACCGTCGTGCTCGTCGACAAGCTCGGGAAGGCTATGGGCTCATCTCAGTACCGGCCCACTCTGACGATGACGAGGATGATTCGTCAGTTCCACAACACAGAACGCAAATGAACAAATCCTCCAATGGAAGCGACACATTCGGACAATGCTCAGGCCATCCAACTCCTCACGATTCCATTGAGCTGGATACCCTCCGTCAGTGGCGTGCTGAGGTCGACAGCATCCAGAATAGGCGCCTACGACACCGGAATAACGCTGGAAGATCTACTTCTAACCACGGTCTTGACGAGGTGAGATCTTCATGGATGCTGTTCATTTAAAGGTACTGACCTGTTGTTTGATTATTTATAGTCGATTATCCATTCCTCAATGAGCCCTCCCACTCATGTCCTATTCGATCCCTCAATTCCATCTACACCTTCAACCTCTGCAAGTCATAAGGCGTCGCCAGCAGTGCGGAGCACCACACTTGATACTATTGAGGAACCATTCAGACCCGAGTTCAGTTCACCCCGTCGCCCTCTTGTAGAGTTAGGCAAGCTTCCTACCCCTGATCCCTCGATTGCCGCTTCTCCCATTCCTGGCCCTGCAACACTTTCTCCGGCGAGGGTGCCGAGTTTGTCTGAAGTCTATCCAGTTGAACTCGACTCGGAGCGGGGTATCGAGCTCCTGTCTGCCCCCTCGTCTCGAGCGGAAACCCCCTTCTCCTCGTTCTCTAACCCCACTGGCCGAGGAGCAGATACTCAACAGCCCACCAGCATCTTCGACTTTTCCTCACCGAACACACGTTCTCCAGAATTAGAGGACTTTGCCTCTCCTGCGTTATCGCATCCCCTTTCAGAGCTGGATTTCCTCTCGGACGTGGACGAGCACAACAACGTGATGTCACCGCAGTCTGTAATTACTGACGCAACCTGGGAGGATGAGGACGATGCCGGTTCCTCTGACGGTTCTGATTCTAGCTGGGCCAGCGCAGGACCGCGCGGACAATGAGGCATGCTTCTTTTTCGCCGGGATCCGCATTGACAATTTCGAAGCTATCCCCCTATTTTGATCTCTTATGCGCCTGGCCTAGATTATTTAACCTCCCCTTGGCTTATCCTCCTTGTACAAGCTATTTCTCCACACGTTTTCAATAGTGTTTTGCAGACTATCCGTTTACCATTGTAATTTTAGTGTCACTGTCGTCTATCTCTGTAGTTCAGCATTTACTTTCGCCTGTACATTATTGTATCTACCAATCACGAAACACAATCTGGTCCTATCCACCTCTTCCAGATTAGTGGACCATGGTGGCACATGGTGGCAATTATTTCGCCACATTTTGTTGGATGACGACCTATCCTCCTGTGGCCGCGGCAGTTCCCAGGATCGGCTCTCTTTCTAACCATCATGATCTGCACCATCTGCCACTTTATAAAAGGCCGGTTTTGAAAGATTTTGGGATTCCGCCAACGACGAAAGGTTTCGGCCACTCGGCTTCAACAAAGCCTCCCATGACTACGTAGTAGGTGCACAAGGTCCGGAGTCAAAGAGTTTAGAGCGCTTCTTCATCTGTCAACAGAGGCCCCATTTGCCTCGACGACGTCAGCTGCGACGTCTGGGATGAGGTATCCCTGTAAAATGGGCCGTAAAAAGACGTTGTATACATGTGGTTCTTTGCTACACAACGAGGCCTGTTAACCCCCATTCATTGAGGAGAGTCATGCAACTGTCCGATCTCCTCCCCTGGCCTTGACACTTGTCCGCTCTAACCTGCGTGGGCCGACCAGAGCTGGAATGCAGCTGCAAGGATAGAAGTAACAATGCTACATACAGGAGATTTAAACACGAGACACGTATCGTGTTGCGTTGGGGAAAGCGCTAGAAACTGTGGGAAGTAATCCATTCCCTCGAACCCTGTCAAACTCCTCTTGGTCTCCATGCGCGTTTCTCGGAAGACACCGCTGAGTCAGGGTAGGGACGGCCTCATCCGCACGGACAGACTGCCTCTTGGATGACCGGATCCGTGTTTACTAGTGTCAACCAAACGGGAACGCAAGGTTGGATCTATCCAAGATCGTGTCAAAAAGCTCTCATCGTGCACGGTGGCAACAAATTTACGGGTCAATCGGCAATGGGACGATAATTTCGTGATTTTCGAACACGTAGGGTATGTCCTGCTGAGATCTGGATAGTGGAAGTGGAGGTAGAGTTCAAATGGCTTGTGGCAATATCATCAAAACCTCCCCCGGATATCAAAGTTTGTAAGGCAGAACAATAAATCTTTGTACAGTTAGATCTGACGAAATCTAAGGTTTTCGGCATCTATCGAATCATCACAATGACAATCCACACATATACGGGTGTTATTGTGTTTTAACTTTGCGGCATAAATAATTTGCGTGGTTCTACCGCCGGGAAACAGAAACTTTGGAAGACGACTTGCCTCGTCGTCAAAAACGGGCAATGGGCTGGATCTCTTCAGATCTAAGGGCGATTAATGGAAGTAAAACTTGCGAGCACTCGAGCCCACTACTAGGCTCTAGTTTCGGTGAGTAGACTCCTCCGTGTGCTGTGTGTGAATGGATGACAGATATCACAACTGGAGGTACATTAGTGGCGCAATGGTGACGGCAGTGAATCGACGAGATTCTGTATGAAGGTGACTTGAAATTCCTAAACCGGCAGGACGATTTCCATTCGCGGCTGTGACGTAAGGGGTTGCAGACAATTCCTATTTCCCCTCGCAATATTCAGAAATCCAGTTTCTTTTCTGCTTGGTCAGCAAATGTATATATACTCGAGAGTTCATCCCTCCGTCCCCCATTCTCCATCCGCTCCCCACTACTTTATCCACACTCTCCTTTCTCCTGCTCAGGGCGACCCCGCTGCGACCCCTAAACTCTGATCATGGAACATCAAGCCGCCACCACCGCCTCTACTTCTCTGATTCCCTACAACTTCGCTCTCTCTGTGATCTGCGCTGTGGTAGCGTACTCGCTTATCCGTGCTATCTACAATGTTTTCTTGTCACCTCTCAGCGCTATCCCTGGTCCCTGGTATGCGGCCGTCTCCGACTTTTGGATTACAATCCATGTCTTTAGGCTTCGCCAATGCAAGACAACACATGAACTCTTTGAGCGTTATGGTCCTGTCGTTCGCATTGGCCCTAAGAAGGTCATATTTCGCGATCTCTCCACTGCGCGCAGCGTATATGCTATCCAAAGATTCGACAAGAGTCCTTACTACAAAGGTCTACTCACGTAAGGCACTTACCTACTGAACAGTGACCGCAATGCTCATCTGAAGGTTTTTCTCACAGCAACGATAATGATCATGCGTACCTGCCATAGCATATATATAAAGACCTCTTGACCGATTTTGATGCTTGACAGGATGACTACCCTCGACCACTCGTCGCATGCCATTCGCCGTAAGGGCTACGCGCCCCATTATGCGCCATCCAATCTCGGCCATTTCCAAACGGAGATGCACGAATTCACTATGGAGCTTGTTAAGGTATTGACTACTTGGCACTCCCATCATCGTTGTCGGCCCTAATTTAAGACGCAGTCTCTAGAGAACATCGCTGGAAAGGAATCACTGAACTGTTTGGATGCATTCCGCCACCTCATGGTCGACATCGTGGTCTTCTCTTCTTTCGGGTATCGCCTGGGTGCGGTTAGCAAGTGGGGCTTGGAAGCCGTGGATCCGTTGTCAACTGCCATCAACGACTTCCCAAAGCGCGGAATAGTCGTAAGCCTATTCAGAGTTCATCCTCGTAAAATCACTGAAATTAATGGTTTCAGAGATCCACCGTTCCGTCTTGGTTCTGGAATCTCATCTGCAAAATTCCCAATGACCGGTGGCGTCAACTCTGTGACTCTGACAGGATCATGGCAGAGGTAATCGAACCCCATTTGTAAACGTCGAGCGCTAAATTCGTTCGTAGTTTGTCAGTGCTCGGGTATACGAAATGCGCGCCCAGACCAACACAGGCAAGGTTGGAGACGAAGGCAAGACGCCAATGCTTGAGCGAATGTTACAGTATCGATATAACAGTGGCGAGCTTATGCCTGATAACGACATAATATCGGAATGTATGGGACATCTGTAAGTCAGGTCGGCCTTTGAAAGTTGTTTAGCTACTAATACCAGGTTTCCTCAAGCATTGCAGGCTCGGACACCACCTCCACTACACTCTCCTACCTCTTCTGGGAGCTTAGCAGGAGGCCTGACATCCTGAATAAATTGCGTGCCGAGATCGAAGATGCCATGCCCCAAAGCGATGCAATCCCAGACCTTGGAACTCTGCAGGCACTCCCTTACCTAGAGGCCTTCGTCAAAGAAGGTGAGTCGCCTCTTCTCTTCTTGGCATCATAGACTGAACGAACTGCTATCCAGGCCTTAGAGTGTATTCGGCCGCTCCCAGCCTTCTGGAGCGTGTCGTCCCGGAGTCGGTGTCAAAGAATTCAGGTTGCGACGAGTTGTTTGATCTGATGGGCTATGGGCTTCCCCCTGGCACGATTGTATCCACTCAGGCCTGGTCTATGCACCGTGACGCTGAGGTATTCCCATCACCCGATGCGTTTTCACCTGAGCGTTGGCTACGTAACTCCACCACGGCCGACGAGCTCAAGCGAATGAACCAACACATGATGCCTTTCGGGATTGGGACACGCGTCTGTGGTGGTCAGAATCTGGCTCAGCTCATGATCAGGGTTGTCATCGCTGCTCTTGTCCGAAACTTTGAGGTTGTTGCGCCTGCGGAGACGAATGAGCAGAGCATGGACATAAAGGATAGTTTTGTGAGTGTCTACATTACCGTCAGCAGAACTGCTTTAGCTGACAATCTGTTTTTATCCAGGTGATTTTCCCCGCTGCTATGGAGTGCAAACTCTCTTTTCTCCCCCGCGCACACGATTGAAGCGCTACCTTCCACTCTTTCATACTTTTGGCTATCAAGGATTCTGTCATTTGTTTTCTTGCTATCGTGGATGATACTCTTCTACTTTTATACGATCACATCCTGCACCTAAACTATGCTATCCTTCACGATCCTTGGTGTATCCCTCCCCGACTATGGCTTCCTAGCCCTTTTATCGACCTTCCTTTCATGTTTCCCTTTCGAGTTTCTCTGGGCTCTACTCTACGTCGCTGTCGTCTGGTTGCTCGACTTAATCCATACGCTATCTTATTTCTTGTAATTCGTTGATACCCTGTGTGGAATCCTATGTTTTGAGGATCTAATCATGAGTGAACTTTGAACGGCTTTGATCAAGCATCGGAGGAGATTATATCAGCGAACTATCTGCAAACCACATGGCACTTGACGCTCAATCCCAGGTGCCATCGACTATCACGTATTTTTGGACTTTCATCCTCACCATGGTCTTCAATCGCCGGCTGCTTCTTGTTGCTCGACCACCACCATGGCTTTAGGCTCCCCGGGTGCTTGCCTGCTATTGCTCTGCCATTTGTGGTCTGCTCATGCATTCTACGTTCCACTGAAAGAATATTCTGGCCAGACTTTCTTCGATGCTTGGGATTTCTACGGGAATATTGACGACACAACTTGGGGTGAGGAAGCTTGGGTGCTCTAGGATACGAGGAGACTCACCTTCCTGGCAGGAAATGTCACGTACCTCGATCAACCGAGCGCCATGAGCCAAAAACTTACATACGTCAATGAGGCTGGCCATGCCATAATTCGAGTGGACAATACAACTAACATCCAGCTCGACAATGACAAGCTTGCTCACAGACCATCGGTAAGACAACATTTTTGGTTCACGTCCGCACTGGCGCCCTGACCGGTGTTCAGATCCGGCTGACCTCGAAAGACACTTATGGCGTCGGGACATTGTGGATATTTGATGCCATACACATGCCATACGGATGTTCGGTGCGTATTCCAAAAGTGCTGAATTATTGTTCTCATTAAAAGTACAATTTTTCAGGTATGGCCCGCGTTCTGGAGCAAAGGCGTCGACAACTGGCCTCACACGGGAGAAATTGATATTGTTGAAAACATTAACCTTGCTGGTCATAACCAAATGGCTTTGCATGCCGACCCAGGTTGTGTACAAGCTCCAAACAATGGACAAACTGGCCAGACTATCGAGAGTGATTGTCATCAGGATAAGGGTTGCATCGTCGCGGAAACCAAACCAAATAGCTATGGCCAAGGCTTCGCCCAGGCTGGAGGAGGCGTTTTTGCCCTGCAAATGGATGTTTCTGGTATTTACATCTGGTTTTGGAGCGTAAGTGAGCATCGCATCCTATAAAAGAGGCTCCCGCTCTAACTTCGATTCAAGCGACCAGACATCCCTCCCTTAATTAAGAACGCCAACTCCCAGACACGCATGGACACTACTCTTTTCGGCTCACCTTCTGCATCATATCCTGGCGCTGGTTGCAACATCACACAGTATTTCCAAGCTCAGCAGCTATTGCTAGTAACAACTCTATGCGGTGTTTGGTGAGTACCACCCTCCTCCGGTTGAGGCCCTAACCCCTGAACTTCATTCATAGGGCTGGCATCCCTAGTATCTATTCTCAGACGTGCCCTGGCACCTGCGTACGCATTTTATTCCTTTTGCTCTCCCTCCACTTCTCATGCTCTTCACCTGTAGGTTTTGAATATCATTGGACCGGGGACACCAAATTATGACTCTGCTTACTGGGAAATCAATTACCTGAGGACTTACATTGCGGATGCGCTTGCGCCACCATCGAGTTCCTCTTCTGCCTCATCATCATCAGCCGGACCAACGACTGCCGTTGTCACGACCGCCTCTTCTGAAGGTCCAATAGTCTTCCCGACCACAAATCCGGTCAGCACGCCGTCCGGGGGTGCGATGGGCTCGAACAGAGGCTCCTTCTTGACTAACACGCTTCTTCTTCTTTCGGTATTCTTGCTTCTGGGTATTTAGAGTCTTGCTCTCATCTGTTATGTTTTTCTTTTTTTCTTTTGGCTATCTCAGAGACATTATGGACAACCGTCGAGGTTTGTGTGCTGTATATTATACCCTTGGGGATGTACTGTGGATGTATGTCCCTTTGCGGAACTTCCCCCATGTATTTTTTGTCGGTCACTTCGGTATCTCATAGATTTATGAAACATATTGATAGGGTCGCCTGCGGCCAGTCAGTTATAGACCCCAGCAGACAGGGAGTTTCTCCCAGCCATCATCCTCATGCCTCTGAACCCCACCTCCATCATCAAGTATAAGGCCTATGCGGATATTGCAACGGCTGGTATTCTGACGGTTTGGCCGAAGCTGGTTTATCACTCACTTCCTGCCCGCTTAATCTCGTCTGCCACTGGACTAGTATGTATTCTTTGAAGGAAGAGATGCGATTGGTCTGCTGACTACAACCAGCACTTGTCCCAGGTGGAGTCAGCGCCAGGATTCAACCAAGCCCTGGCATGCATGGTGTTAGCTATTGGCGTTGGTGATGTGATTGCAGTCCGACGAGGAGGAGCTGCCGTCTGTCCAGTCATATGTGGGTGATATTCGTACTGCGATATTTATCTCGGTACCTGATGTTTCCTCGGACAGTTGCCAGGAATTTGACCTGGGCTCTTTCTGGATTCCTGACTTGTCTGTGGTCCCCAAACTTGGGCTCAGCAACGGTGCTTATGTCCAGCATCAACCATGTACTCTTCTGTGGGTTGTTGTATGTTGCAGACCCAAAAGTCACTCGCTGGTAATGGTTGTAAAGATAGGGTTCAATATGGAGTGTCGGATGTATTACGAGGAGTAACTTCTAGAACCCCAGAATGTAAGGCGTATAAAAAACACGGGGATAACAAACAGTATGAACAAAGACTAATGTACGGAAAGTGCGTGGATTATGATACAATCGGTGTACGCGCAGCGTCATGTCAAGTGTGAAATGGGAACATAGATACAAGAACAATATGCAATGAGGGGCATGATAGGGATAGTTGGCGTGATGAAGAAACAAACGTAAGCAGCGCTTGTTTGAATTACCGCTCTGGAAAGAGCATTGGTCCGTCAAATTTATCAGGAGATCCAGGTTCCATCTCGCCATCGGAGTAGTCGTCGTAACGAAGTGGTGTTGCCATGGGCAGCGGTGGCAATGGTGGGGGTGTTCGTAGGTTGCGGTACAAGTCGCGGTCTTCCTCGCCAAGGTCAGAGAGGGGAACGGGAGATGCGGTCATAATGCGATCACCGAACATTGGGCCGCCAGCCTGCGACCGAGGATTATTCCCGCCAGAGACGTCGTCTGCGCCGCGATTTGGAAATGTCTCGCGTGTGCTGCCGTTGCGATAAACGGAGGGGAAGTGATATGACGGTGAGGATGAGACTTGAGATGAGATGAAAGTATAGACAAAAGCCTCCGGATCAGGGCGATGACCGTGTGGACGCCAGTAACGAGCACCTTCCGGACGTAGAGGTGTTGCTGGCTTGTGGCGTACGTGACCATTCTCACTGTCAGAGATCTGACACGCACGGTAGCGAGTTCCGATTAGGTTACCACTGAGACACGAAAAAGTCAGCCAAACTCGTACGCAGGACAGAGAGACAAAATTCATCCTCACCATACAGCGCAAGCAATACCCTCACGGAAGCACCCACAACCACTTCTGACGATCTTTGAGGCAATGTTTCGGTCAAAGTAACATGGGTCTAATGGGGTGACGGCGTCGGTAGCATCTGTTGAAGCTTGCCAGGCGTGTTGCCGCTTGATTGGGGCAGCTGCAACGTGAAGAACTGCTCCACAGCCGTTGGTTCTTCTCGCCTTGGCTGACCTGGAGGTTCGTTTCGAATGAGAAGAGCTCGAAGGATATAGAGGCAGACGTGACGGCCGGAACGAGCATGGCTCATCTGGGATGTCTTCGGCAGGGTTACCATAACCCCCACAGAAGATGGAATAGATAAAATTCGATTCTTCATCGACGGTGGCATGTCTTCTGGGCCTGGTCCGATCCCTCACGCGTTCCCTTGGATAGGGTGAGGGTTGTATGTCTTCGGGTTCAGACTCCCAAGGAGGGGAGCCGACGACAATAATATTCGAGTAGCCCTGTGTTTGGTTGCTTTGCTGCTGCTGGCTGTAGCCATGATCTAGCCTCATTGCACCTCTTCTTCGTAGCCGAGAGGCCTCGCCAGTGCGTACAAGGTCTGATAAGACAATTGAATCGTCCGGGTCTGGGGACGGTGGCGCTAGGCTCTCGTTGTCGGAATCAATATGGTGAATCGATTGAGAGCGTTGTCGATAGATAATGGGCATGTTAAAGAGGGGAGGAACATGCAGGCGGCTTAGTGGTTTTCGGATGCACAGCCAGTGGTGCGTGGATTCCTCGTTTTCATGAAATGATGATGTAAGCATGGATCAAGGTTATTCTCGACAGGAGCCCGGGAACCTTCGGGACCCCTCATCGAGCTTTTCAGCCATGTTTTCTGCATAACGAAGGGCGCATCTTGCGAGTTTGCAGCATGGAAGCAGGAGGCAAAGTCATTAATGGTAGAATTAAACAGCAGTCGTAGCGTTATTTTTAGCGATCATGATCAAGCTAACGTCCTTTAATCTAAATACATGTAAACAACGATCGACCTTGTGCTCGTTCCCTTTGCATGGCGGATCATACTCGCTGCATCTTGGCTGCGTTCTACTCTCTCTAGTGCGCTTTGTCGGCTCCTTCTGACGAACGTGCTCGACATGGCCAGAAAACTGAGTCCGCATCATGATCTGGCTCAGGCTATGGCAGAACACACGTGGGCTGCTATCCAGTGTGGTTTAGCCCCAAGTTCGACAGAGAAGTCTGCAATGACAACCGCTTCTTATGATAATGCTTGCGAAACCTTTAAGAAGGGGAGCGGCTATGGAACCTTCCACCTAAGACGACATCACTGGAGCCGGCACGGACGCCTTGCAATGACCGCAGCCAGTACACTCATGTTAGGCTGCATATGGCTTCTTGTCACTTCCTCCTTGTACGCGCAGAGGACACCGGATGACTCTTCGCAATTCAAGTTGCAGGAATCTTGGGCCCAGTACTCCCCATATTTCGCAGCGGCACCATATATCAATCCCCCAAAACAGTGCCGGATAGTTCAGGTATGGTTAGCTATTCCATTTGATCCATCCCACCTTCTCATACCGTCTTGCAGGCCAATACAGTAAGTCGTCCTACTGTATATAAGGAGGCTCATCCGAATGGTTGATCTACTCAGATTCAAAGACATGGAGCCAGGTATCCTACGGCCAAGGCTGCCAGTTCAATAGTAAAGGCCCTCACGAAACTCCAAGCCGCATCCCAAGTCATAACGGATGCAGAACTCGCATTCCTCAAAAACTACGCTTTTGACCTCGGCACGGATGACCTTGTTACTTCCGGCGCACAGGAGTTCGTACAGCTTTTGCACCATTGATGTCCTGTCCTTCTAACTGTAAATTACAGATCTCAAGAATCTGGCCACCAACATTTCTCGCGCTATGGTCATCTGGTCAGTCGCAAGAAGTTACCGTTTGTGAGAGCTTCAGGCTCCGAAAGAGTCGTACTATCTGCAACCAACTGGACTGAGGGTATGTGAGCATGTCATTCTCTGACGATAGAAATGCCAATGAACATTTCCCAGGGTTCTCTATTGCTAGTCACCACCGCTTCAACCCAACCTTGTCCATTATTCTTTCGGAAGAGGTCTGTATACATTTATCCTACATCACCACCCTATTCTTACGCATCCCAAGTTAAATGACACCTTGGATGATGCTATGTGTCCCAATGCTGGGAGCTCAGACGACCAAACCAATCAATGGCTGCTGCAATATGGCACACCGATAGCAGATAACCTGAACAGCAAAGCACCGGGAGCCAACCTCACCGCATCCGATGTCTATAGCTTGATCTCAATATGTCCCTTTGAGACCGTCGCAAAAGGTTCAAGCCCATTCTGCTCCTTGTTTACCCAGTCGGATTTCGAATCTTTCGAGTATTCTGGAGATCTCGACAAGTTTTATAACACAGGGTACGTACCCTACTCCTTGTACACCATAACTTTACTCATGCCGACTGCCGTAGATATGGTCAAGAACTTGGTCCAGTGCAAGGCGTTGGCTACATCAACGAACTTCTAGCCAGGTTAACGGGCAAGCCTGTGGCCGACCATACACAAACCAACCGAACACTGGATTCCTCTCCAGAGACCTTCCCCCTTGACCGGGCGCTTTACGTCGATTTCTCGCACGACAACCAGATGATTGCCATATACGCCGCACTTGGGCTTTTCCGACAGCAACAACCTTTGGACCCCACCAAACCTGATTCAAAACGCAACTGGCTAGCTTCGCACCTCGTCCCATTTGGTGGGCGGATGACAACCGAAAAGTTGCTGTGCGGACGCAAGGAATACGTTCGCATATTCGTCAATGATGCTCTCCAACCCTTGGAGTTCTGTGGCGATGGTAACGGGCTCTGTGAGCTTGGTGCTTTCGTTCAGAGTCAATCTTATGCCAGGGATGACGGAGAGGGCGATTTTGAAAAGTGCTTCAGCTAATGAGGAGAGATTTCGTGCCAGGTAAAAATCAGACGGATACAGTGTTATACCTTCCGGCCGCGGTTCATTAGGATGGAAGGCATTTGATACCCGTCAGGATGATTGCTGGTACTTGTAGGATTTAGTTATTGATCATCTTGGTATAATAACGATGGATTTACAATTGGTATCATTATGTGGAATATATCTAATGGACTAGATCTTTGCAGGAGAATAAAACTATCTTTTCGGTATCCCGCATCCTCAGGCAACTCGGTAATTTCCTCTATTACCCGGTCTCGCTGTCCTTGAGGTTGTCCAGAGTCCCCATCATCATGAGGTAGGGCCCAGGAGAGCTTGATACCCCTTTGCCTTTGGGCCCAACGAATTGTGTGAGACGGCCTGCGCGAACACCTTCTCTGTAGTCAGCCAGGTATTTGTCCACAGTTAGCTCCTTGATACCGGTGATCCTCGACAACTCTGCTCGAAGCTTGGTACTTCCAAGAGTATGACCTGCGTCGAGGCAGAAGTGTAGGATTCCCAGAAAGGTTTGCGATCGTCCGTTGGCAACCAGCAGCTCCGGATGTACAAAGTAGCGGTATGGCCGAGATAGAAACACTACCCTTGGGTGTGTTGTAGTAGGAGTAGTACCGGGATGGGATAAGTCGAGCCCAATTCGTGGTGAACGGTAGATGACGGGTGGTTTCCTTGAAGAGCTTGGAGGCGGTCTGGCTTCCAGGAATAGCGTAACGGTAGGGGAGCTATCGAATGCGGACGTCTCTCTGGACCACTTTTGTTCCACAAGTTCAGCAATGCTGGTGGCTTTGCTCAGTTGCAAGATTTGGTCCACGAGAAGGGACGGTCCAGATACGATTTTCTGGTCGGAGACGCGTCGAATTGACCTCAACAAGGCTCCCCCACGTAGAAGACTCGAGGTTTCAACAGGTTGCTGTGCATCCGTTGTTGGGGGTTCGGCTGCGCCATCCCGGCCTTCAGTGGCATTCGAAAAATAAGGGCTGGAGGTCGGTTTGGCAGCTGGGACTTCAAGTCTGCCGATGGTCAAGTCGAGGCCCTTTCGTGTTCCTCCGCGATAGCCAGTCAAACTCGTTGCACTTCGAGACGAATCTGCGGAGCGTCGCGGTGCTCGATGAAAGTACCTTGGAGAAGACGTCAACTGTTGAGCTCGGTAAGCTACCAACGCCACGCACCATTTGCCACTGATCTTTTGTTCTTCACTCCCATGAGTGAATGGGTCTTCATGGCATTCTTCCTTCTGCAAGTAAAATTCGAGCTCGAGAATCTCGAAACGTGTCGTTGTGTCTCCATTCTTTACAACAAGATGAAACTGGTGAAGGAGCGCCGCAGCAACCTGCTCGAACCGTTCCAAAATTTCTGTCTTGGAGTCCAAGCGTGAAAAGTCGAGCAGCGCCTTGAAAGCTGTTACCGCATTGTCAGGCCCCAATCCTTCCTCGATCTTTGCCTTCTTTTGCGCCTCAGGTTGATCATCGTCGTTCTTCCTTTTCGACGTCGCCTTCGTGGCCATGATTGGCCGTCTCCAAGTCGTTTCAGGGTCGTGCCATCATCGGAGGGTTCAAGAATCGTCGGTCGGAAGTGGCCGCATTTCTCTTGCATCGCTTCCTAGCGCCTTGTTATGGTCCTCAGATTCTCGGGAGGTTGCGATGATTTCGACCAAGTCCTACAGCCTCTCCATGTGGATAGTGAAGGATCTACCTCAGCCACCTCCCATCTAGACGACCAAGGCAATCTACGCATGGGATACAGTTGCAATTGAAGGCGAGTCCATTACGCCTAAGTATGAGTCCATGTATATTTTGGGGTTCATCGACTCATGACATATCGGCGGTTGAAGGTTTGCGATTTAGGTCTACTCCAGGTCCACTCCGTAGCCACTGGAACGTTCACTCAAACTTCATTTTCCCCCATGAAATGACTCTCACGACTTCCGTCACCGCCATCCCGCCAGTGGAGGGACAACCGGCTACGTCTGCTTCTGTGCATAGCATCTCAATCACGCCGGCTGCGGGAAGTTTCAAAACATAACGTTTGAATGCTTCGGCATAGCAAACCCGCCTCGTCTCCACTTTCCTACATCACCATGCTGCTAGATATAACGGGTATGCCGAAAGGCTCGATCTATAAAAGAAGGCATCGAGGCCTTGGAGTGCCATCATCTCCTTCAACTACCTTTCCATTGATAGTTGCTCCGCCTTAATACGAAATCAAACATGCTCGCTCGCTCTTTCGTTGCTTCTCTCGTCGCTGCCTCTGTGACTTACGCTTCCCCTATCGCTTCAACTCTGACTGCTCGTGCCGTCAAGCCAGAGTGTCTCCCATCCGGAATTGAAGAATCATGTGCCAACACTGTTTCAGCCTGCTTGTTTTTTATAGGTGACGGCAATGGCGCTGAGAGCCAGTAAGTTCGGTACTCCCTTGTATTCGAGCTGCCCTTACCGTGACGTATTTCAGACTCTGGCACCAGCAGGCTTGCGTTGCTGCCGCCACTTGCTATGGTGTAAGCATCGCCTTCCCGGGATAATTCATGCCTCGTACTCAATACTTTCTAGGTTGGCAACCTCTTGGACAAAGTGTCTTGCCAAGTTGGTGCCGCTGTCACTAACGAGGCTCAGATCAGCCTTGATTATAACATCTACGCTGGGATTGTCGGAGACTGCGCTTGGGATCCCAACGGATGGTATGTCTGATAGAACAGTGATGTTTCGTCCCTTCAGCTAATACCTTTGTCTGTCAGCCCCATCACTCAGCAAAACTACATTGATTTCTACTATGGCACTTTGACCAAGCTCAACTCTAGCGCTTTCCCGAGGTATTTGGAAGATTTTTCGCCTAAACGATGTTACTGAAACAAGCCCTGATTAGCTCTAACACGGTCATTGGCTGGTGGGATGCTATTGCTTCTTGGACCGCTACTGGCAATACGATCCCCTACGTTAAGTACGTCCACATTCGACCGTTACTTCTGAAATATCTTAACCTATAACCGAACAGCTTCAATGACTGGCTCCACTATTCCAGCTACCCCTCCGTAAGTCCTCACGCGACCACATTGACCATACTTTGCTAACTCTCAATGAAGGGTGGTGTCACTTCTACTGTCTCGCCCACGATCACCTCTTCGTCGGCCACGGTCATCCCTACCACCATCACGTCATCTTCCATTTCTACTGTCAGTGCCCCCGTATCCTCCTCAACCCAACCAGCCGGCACTACCACTGCCGCCGCTTCTAGCTCTGCTGGTGAGTATTTTGAAGTCTTGACTCATTCCAACATCGTCTTACGATCATTTGTCTAGTTGCGCCCACCACTGTCGCCTAAACGCTCTTTGTGGTGTTTTTTGGACAATCTGGTACCGTTACCTGAGACTATACCCTTCCACTTGTTTATCTATCGCTCGTTTAAAGCATCGCTACGATGGACTTTTGAACTAGTTTTATAGACTAATATAATCCTGATTTTCTTGATCAAGGTCTACACGTCACTGCCATTACTCCCGGATATTCTGAAATTCTTTGCTTAGAACCGCCACCATAGGTCTGTGACCGTTTGCCTATCTTATGCGTGCAACTCCTCCGGCGATCGGCATGAGGCTCCCACTCAACTTATAGCTATTGTATGTGTACGCACCCTGGTTCGGCCCAGCGCCTTCCCACCATGGTAATACGGCAAATTTTCGAAATCGGCATATCAGATTTTGCATGGCAGGCTTGCGCCTAGGGGGATTCTCGCCGTGATATTGAAACACTGTGCTATTCCTGCGTTGAGATCATCTGGTGGTCGTCAAGTCGATCGCTGGCTTACCTTGATCTTACTCGCCAAGGAGCGTGGTTGCACTGATTCCCATCCATATTGGCCGAGCCCTACTGACTCTGTGCGGGAAAAACGTTTGTCTTTCGGGGGGTTATGACCGTGTATTTGGGAGTTATAAGAATGTGGATACCAGATAATTTTATCTCATCATTATCATCTTTCGTTGTTGCCCTAGTCCAGTCCACTCTTTAGAGATTATGCTCTTCCGCTCGTCGCTCCTTTTCACCGCCCTCGCTGCTGCTTCTACAGCACTCGCAGGTCCTATTCAAGCCCGCGGGACTCTGGCCGCTTCCTGCCTCCCCGCCGGAATCGAGGCCTCTTGCTACAGCCTCGTCTCTGCCTGCCTTGTTGGCGCAACTATCGCCAACAAGAGCAACTTGTGGGGAAGCAAGGCCTGTGTCGCTGCTGCTACCTGCTTCGGCGTTGGAAATCTCGAGACTAGCGTCGCCTGCCAACTTAACACTGCTGTTACCAACCCGGAACAGGCCAGCCTCGATTATACCGTATGTTTCCAAATATATTCTCACCCGGGCAGATGACTGACAGAAATTTCAGGTCTACGCTAGCATTGTTGGCGACTGTGCTTATGCTGCCGGTGGATGCCCCATCACCCAGCAGAACTATATCGACTTCTACTACAGCACTTTGACTGCCATCGGATCGGGCTCATTCCCCACCTCTCCCAACACGGTCATCTCCTGGTGGTTCAGCATTGCAGGCTGGACTGCTACTGGCAACACTATTCCTTACACCAAGTATGCTGGTATTCTAGAAAGCAGGGATCCTTGTACTGACGTTCTTGACCTTCAGCTTCAATGACTGGCTCCACTACTCTTCCTACCCCACTCCCGCCGTGAGTTCTACTCGTCCTCTATTTTTGACCTTCGACACTCATTCTTTGCCATTTCAGATCACTTCGAGTAGCGTCTCCGTGACCCCTACCACTTCTGCCTCACCTTCTACCAGCACCTCGGTTGTCGTTCCCACCTACAGTACTAGTGAAGGCCCAACCACCTCCGGTACGTTCACCGTTTGATTCGACTTTTGACATTTTGACTGATGCCATTCTTCACAGTCGTTCCCACCTTCAGCACCTCTGGTTAGTTTATATTAGACTTTGACCTTGCGACCCTGACTGATCTCGTTTCGTGCAGCTGTCCCCAGCACCTTGCCTACCACCGTTTAAGGCGGGGCGACATTGCGGTCACTAAAGTTGAACACATAACCTTACACTCTTTTTCCCAATTACACTCCTTGTTCGAAATATAACATTATTTGTTATTTAAATCCCGGATTGTGAGCGTAGACGGCGTTGTGCGTAAAAACGCGGCGCTCATTCTCAGCAAGGCAAACATTGTCCGAGGTTGGCAACATGATGAATTATATCGAATGTAGAACATGCACGTGGTGTTACAATGGTATGGTACAGGACAGCAATGCGGGAAAACTATGCGTGATGGAACCTTCTATAGCCCGATCAAAGAAGAAAGCACGATGGGTGGAGTAGATAACGGCAGCGTGAGGCAGCATGGAGGAGCACGCGACCCGAGTCGGCTAATCACCCCAGCTGAAAGTGATAGCACCTGAATCTTTAAGGTTGAGGATATCCTTATGCTGGGTTGGGGTTCGAAGGTCCCCATGCTCCAAGCCATCTTCGTCGTCCTCGTCATCGGACCGGTAGTCCGAAGTAGGCACATCAGGTATATGAGGCAATTGAGCATCGGTGGTACGATGATAACGGGAATTTGTACTCCGGCCACGACGAACTGGGAAGCCTCGGTGGGGATCGGCGGGGTCGTGGGTGTGGGTAGGTAAGACGATGTGGGTGCCAAAGACGGTCTTTGGGCCGCCGGTGTCTTCATGTTCAACGTCTTCTATGTAGCTTAATGGTGGTGCAAAAGTGGATAGGGTATGGGGATGTGGATCAGAATAGAAGCGAGAAGTCGGAGGGGGCGTAGTGTGGGTGTATGAACGTTGGCGGGTGTATGAGTCGTGGTGATGGGGGAGATTCTCTGAGGATACGCTTTCTGAGAAAGACCGGGAGCGCGAATGGTGGTGGAGAAAACGTGTTGGTGGCCTGTGCAAATTGAAAGGAATTTGAGAAATAACATTGACCATTTTTCTAGAAATGGGGGTGGTGTTACATTGTATTCGGCTTGGAAATTGAGGGTGTGAATACCTTTCTTTCGCTCTAACTATGGTCCCCAATCTTTCGCGAATACGGTGTTGATTTATTAAAGTTGAATTAGATCTGGCGTGCACGTTATTAGCTTTGTCTTAGCCAACGTGTTATGACTCGACCCACGAATAAGTTGATAATGAAGGCGAAAGAGTGTCTGGTATAAGCCGTGTTGTTTCATTGATTCTGTTTCTTTGTTGCTGGTTTTCTTCATCTTCTTCGGTGGCCCGGCAGCAACAGATTTTTAAGAAATTTCTGAACATGGCCATTGAGAAAAAGGGAAGATGGTTATGTAAGCGGAGCGTCACCACCCGGGATCTACGGCACGGTGGAGTTGATCATATCTTTTTATAAAAACAGCAGACTTGCAGCGAAAGAGTCTGCATTGACCATGAAGGTTATACCACAGAGCATCGACGAAATCATCCCAGCCCAGCTTTACCTTTCAAATCTTTCTGCTGCTCGCTCAGTGGAAACAAGGTCACAGCTGGGAATAACTCACGTTCTTTCAATCTGCCCCGACTCTTCGTCCTCAGACAACGACTTCCACCTCACTATCCCCGTCAACGACACTGAATATGACGATATCCTCATAAACCTGCCTTCTGCTTGTGCATTCATCCAGTCTGCCATCGACAATGGAGGCGCCGTTCTTGTCCACTGCGTTATGGGTATCTCTCGAAGTGCGACCGTCGTCGCTGCTTACCGTCAGTTCAATCCCCTATTGTGTCGGTTCATTTTGCTAACTTTATCACAGTCATGAAAGCATGCAATATGACCCGCCAGTCTGCGCTAGCCTTTATCAAGCAACGCCGCCCCATTATACACCCCAACTACTCATTCCTCGTCCAGCTGGACGTCTTTGCCCAATGTTCCTACTCGCCGTCACACAACAACCCCATCTATTGCTCCTGGAAGCGCTCCTCCAGACGTACAGCAAGGCAATACATCGACTACCTCAACGACACCACAGAGATAGTCCCCGGGCAGATTCTGCTCTCCAACGACTTTCCCAAGGACCAACTGCAAGCCGACTGTCTGCTTTCAGATTCAGGCACGACACATATCGTGTCCATTTGCCAGTCTTCGGACAGCAAGCTTGCCGTTCTCAACCAGTCCGGATTGTCGCATCTGCACATAGAGCCGCAAGACAGCAAGCCTTCATTCGAGGTTTTACTCCAAGCGACTACTTTTATTCGCGGCGTTATGGGTCTCCGTAACAAGGCTGTGTCTGATTCGAAAGACCCCCCGAAGCGGGGGAGTAGGTTCGGACACGATGCGCAGGTGCTGGTCTATTCTCCATCTGAGACAACAGCATGTCTCGCCGTCTGCGCAACGCTCTTGACTCTCTCACCTGCACCCTCCTTCGTGCAAACGTCTAGCACGTCGCTGAGCCTCTCCTTGAAATGCACCTCGCCGACCGTTGACTCGGTCCTCGTGATTCTCCAAGACACATTGCCGCTCTTTGAACCATCGTCTGCATTCAAAGCACAACTAGAATCATTCACCACTGCATACCGTTCACGGCCACCTCTACCCTCACCATCTCTATCCCGCCTTGACACCAATGTCACCGTCTCCACGTCGTTGAACACACAGCTCCCGAGCCCAATCACCCCATCATCAAGTCCCAAAAGGACCTCCAAACACCTCCCCACGCCGACATCCCCGACCGTCAAAACCACGCAATCGCCTTCGAAGAAGACCCATACAAAGGTGGTACGATCATCACCCTCATCGGGCTCAGAAGTGGCAGATAATGCTTTGAAGGTTATGGAGGGGAGATTTTCCTCCATATCTATTTCATAATTTGTTTTTCCTCCTACGTACAGCTGGATTCTGGACGTTCTGTACTATATGTTTATTGTATCGCTTTTCTTGCTCCTCCCCTCCTTGCATGCTTTCGATACCTCCACTACTGATGATTGATACTTAGACTAGACACCACTCGCTATTGCCATTCCTTGCATCCTTCTATGCCAATATAAATGCATTCGACTCCTATCCTGGTCCCCATAGATTGTCTAAAAGATGCGACATTCCAGATTCGTAGTCTACTGCTTGAATGAGTTCCATGCCTCGTTGAGCACACCAAAAACAGCATTTGCAATCATCCTCTGCTCCACCGTCGTATTATTTGCGGTCAACTGGTGCAATAAAATGTGAGCATATGTGCAACCTCAAGTTAAATAACGACTCTTTACCTTATCTGGATGCAACCTTGCAATCACCCTCGTATACCTGATCTTCACTTGCGCAGGCGTCACCAACTCGGCCATCCCAACCTTCTTGAACCCAAGCTCAGGCCAAAGCACTGTATCCACGCTGCCAAGCAACGCCCGAATATTGCCTTCTTTCCCGCCCTTCCACGCTGTCAGCTTCGCATCCACACTGTCTTTAAGCTCATGTCGCTCTTGGTCTTCAGCTTCGGCAGCCTCGTTCGCTGTACGCAGGTCTTTGAGCGCTTGAGATGGTTTTGCTGGAACAGCGGGTCGCGGTCGAGGCGGTGCCGCTTTGGGTTTGGCAGCAGGTGTGCGTGCAGCCGGAGCAGCTGCTTTCTCTTGCAACGAAGCGATCGTGCGACGACAACGCCCTGCGTTCTTGACAGCCTCTCCTTTTATACCGCCTGGGGCAAATTCGAGCCTGGAGAGCGCCTCCCAGTCCTTCTCAGCGTCTTTCCATCGTTCCCTGCCCTCGTTGGCTTCCGCACGTCGTTTCATGGCTTTGACTATGCCGTCGCCGAGGTCGATACCGGCACCTTCATCTTCCTTCTCGACTTTAGCCTCTCGGGCAGGGTGGTAGCCCTCTCCGACGAGAGAGATAACTGCAGTCGCATCTTCAATTGCACCGGCGTATTCGCCAGTCTTTAGGCGAGCTAATGCTCGGTTGTTGTACAGTGGCACCAACGACAGGTGGCCTTCAGGCAAAGCAGTGATGCCCAATGAATAACTTGAAGCTGCATCTGCATATTGGCCGAGCTTGAATTGCTCTGAGCCACGGGTCTTGTACTGTGTTGCACGAGCGAGGGCGGATGATGAACACGAGACAATGTTTGGTCGAGGCTTGGGTGGTGCTGGTCGTGCAGGTACAGCTGGGGAGGTTTTGGTGCTGAACTTGACGTGGAAGCTGCTGGTGCAGGCGCCTGCGCTTTCGGCTTTCCTCGACGGTATGGTGAAATGTAAGCAGCAGGTTCGTCATCTCCGAAAAGGTTCGCGATACGGGAAGCACGTCCTTGTTGTTCTTGAGGAGGCTGCTCCGGTTGGTTAGGCTTGGATGGAGGGACAGATCTCGCCTGCCCAGCTGGCAGCCGTGAAGATGGTTCGTCTGCAAATGCACTTTTCATGGGACTGTCGTTGTCCTCCCATCCATCTTCATCCCTCGCCTCTTGCATCCATTTTGGACGACCGCTAGGCGTAGCTGTTCCGCTTGATGTGGCACGTTCCACGTATGCCTTTTGGACACGTTCCTTTCCTTCCTTCCAGAATGCGCTTGCTTTGGTGAACATGGTGAGGCCAATCTCGCTGGCTTGAGCCATGATTTTATCAGCTTGTTCTTGAAGGTTCCGCTCGCTGTCATTGCGGCTAGCTGGTGAGGGTGTGTTTCTGGCCTGATCGCTGGCCATCAAGTGTGTTGCACTTCTTGGTGGTTGCCCTGATGAGGGATGGTCTGGAGACTGGGTACGAGGCTGAGGTGTCTGGTGGCGGGAAGACGATGAGGCGGCTCCATTGGAGAGCAGCGCTTCTAGCGCTGCCTGGACATCAAGTCCAGTATCGGTTGAGGCCAGAGCAACTCGTGCTTGCTGCACGGAGAAACCCATTTCAACGATTTGTCCAATAATATGAGGTGGAGGAGAGAGGCCGGGAGGAAGATTGGGATCGGGAACCTGGGGTTGGTCGAGGAGGAGGCGACGTCGTGTGCGCGTTTGTATCCTAGGCGCATGTCAGTATGCTGAGAAAGAAATGTTAACTGCCAACTTACAGCAGAGGGTGTCCTCCTTTTTGGTATAGAGTCCACAGGCTTGCTCAAAACACCAAGTATATCATCTTCCTCGCCAGAGGAATCGTTCAATAACGAATCCCTGTTCTCTCGATCGCCAAAATCAAAATCCCTGGGGAATCCGCCCTCTTTTGTTGAGGCGGCGAATCCCAGCCTTGTGAACGAGTGCCTTGGACAGGCACTGCAGCCCGAGGTTGTTTCGGCGCTACACCAAAATCGCCCAGTAGATCGTCGTCGTCAAATGGAGGGTTGGCCTTAGGTGCAGCAGCAGCATGTGGCTTTACAGGTATCGGGTGAGCAAAAGCTTCGAAACCGAAGTCATCATCATGGGATTGAGACGCTGCCGTAGCCGCAGGTCTGTCACCTGACGACACCAGGGTATCGAGCCCATCCCAGGCCGACGAGCGCTGTGCTTTAGCTTCTTGTTGCGCATGCTGATGCTTGCGAAGTGCTTCAAGCTTCTGCCTTTCCGCTTCGGCAGCACGTTGTGCAATTGTCAAATTCGAGTTTGCTGAGGATGATGAACTGGTGAACAGTCCACTGAAGGCATCTCCAGAATTATTCGTGACTGCGGGTTTCGGGGTCGTAGACGATGTGGGTTTCTGCGGATGCGAAAATCCCGTTCCTGGACGTGACGATGGGTTTAGAGAAGTGCTTGTTGACGAGAGAAGTGCAAAGACATCTGGCTGCTGTCGTTTTGGCGCATTTGAAGGGGTGAGATCCCAACGTTTGTGGTTGGGAAGGTTTGGGGGAGCAGAAGAGTTCCAAAGATCGGCAAAGGCGTCGGACATAGCGACAGCCTTTTGAAGAGCCTAGCGAGAAGTATGAACGGTCGAGAGCCAGCGATATAGTGGATTGACTTACTCAGAGATCGTGGTCGTTGCAGCGAACGGCGAGCACGGGGTTAAGGGCCGGTTTATCCGCCTTGGCATGACAGAACACTCTTTGCTCATCACCCAGTTCCATGCTCCTTCGCTGTCTCCCGCGGTGGCAACGGTCCACTCGCGCAGCCCATTTGCCGAGAACTTGTTCTCTCTCAACGAAACCTTATTATATTACCACACCTATATTTTACCCTAATGCTGGTAAGCTGTTCTGTCGTTTGAGGATTTCGTGCTAATACCAACCCTCCGTTAGTTCCTCATATCGGACACCTATACTCTCTTGTAATTGCGGACATCTTTGCAAGGTATCAAAGGTTCCTGCACCCGGATAGAGCAGTGGAATATCTAGCTGGAACCGACGAACACGGCCTCAAAATCCAAAAGGCTGCTGAAGCGAGAGGGCTCCCTCCGAATGAGTTCTGCGACGAAATCAGCAGCCAATTTCGGGTGTGTCTCCATCTTTATGTTGAATTACCCTCGACACTCCTTCTGAAATCTTTGAACTTAGATTCTTGGACAGAAGGCACAGGTTACCAATACCGTTTTTATGCGGACAACCTCTCCCGCTCATCGCGAAACTGTCCAGAGCGTTTGGGTATGTCCTCAACCACCCATCAATACGAATGAACTCACACTCAGAATACAGCGTCAACTGGATACCAAAGGTCTGATATACAAGGGAGACTACTCGGGATGGTATTCTGTCACCGACGAATGCTTCTACCCAAGCGCCCAGGTTGCAACAACCAATACTCCGGCTGGTGAAGTTACCATTTCGACTGAGACAGGATCTGTGGTGGAATGGCAGCAAGAACAGAACTATATGTTCCGTCTTTCAGAGTTCCAACAGCCCTTACTCCATCATTACAAGGGTCACGAAGACAAAATCTTCCCTCCTCAGCATCATGCCCACATTGTCCAAATTCTGGAGCAGCCACTGGATGATCTTTCTGTATCTCGACCATCGTCAAGACTTTCTTGGGGTATCCCAGTACCCGGCGATCCAGCACACACCATTTATGTCTGGTTCGATGCATTGCTGGTCTATCTCTCAGGCATTGGCTACAATGGAGGCACTCTCCCCGAGGCATGGGCCCCCGACCTGCAAGTCATCGGGAAAGACATCTTGCGGTTCGTAATTGTGACACCAATTTCGAATCCTACTGACTTCCCGCTTACAGATTCCATGCCATTTACCTGCCGGCAATTCTTCAGGCGCTTGACCTTCCATTGCAAAAGCGCCTTCTCGCGCACGCCCATTGGACAGTGGAGAATAAGAAAATGTCCAAATCCGTTGGAAATGTCGCTGATCCTGTGGAAGCCATGAATGAATTCAGCGTAGATATCGTCAGGTTTTATCTTGCACGCGTCGGTGGCAAGTTCAGAGACGACACGGGTGAGCTCTCCTCTAGTCGACGATTGCATCAAGTTCTCAAGTAGTTTCTCAGATTGGTCACGGACACAACTTACCAAACACGACAAGGAACTACAGTCCCTCCTGGGAAACTATTTCCTGCGTATCACATCTCGCAAGATTCACCAACGCCTGGAAGGCGTTCCTCAAAAGACATTGGACCAGATCCTCAAAGATCAAACCTCACCCAACGCTGCCCTGCTGGAAACTACACGAGACCTACCTCAACAGTACCGACACCTCATGGACAGGGCGGAAATGGCAGACGCCATTGCGTTGGTCGTTGAACTCTTGAAGCTTGTGGGTCTTGTCGTTTTATTTCTTGTCAAACCACTAACACATCTCCAGGCAAATAAAACATTGACAGACATCGCTCCATGGTCAAACCAATGCAAGCCCGAGGACGTATCCTCAACGTATATCACAGCAAAGGAAGTTCTTCGCGTGTGCGGGCTTCTCCTGCAGCCTGTCGTTCCAACTGCAGCACGGCGTCTTCTTGATGCCCTCAACATTCCCGCCGATAGGAGGTGCTGGGAGGCGCTAGGAGACAGGCAGCCGATCGGAGACTTCATTCAGGGACAGCGTTTATTCTCGAGTAATATCGGCGAAGTTTAAATTTTCTGTATTTTGTTTTGACAGAATGTGACTTCTGTGCAGATCCCGTCAGAGTCCGTAAGCTACAGTTCGCGAATAAGCAGAAACCCAAGGTTCAGTCCCACCACCATGAACACGACTGTCGCTACTTCGTCGGAGGCAAAGGACTCGTTGGACAAGGACAGCAGTTCACTTCAACAGTTATTCGCGGCACTGGCCACTGATGGTTCGAAGCCAGAGGATCCCGTCTCGCTGGACTATGCACTGGGCACCATTGTCGCGGCAATGAACACCATTGCAAGAGAAAGCAAGAACTTGAAATTGACATGAAGGAGCTGCAGGGGACGGTTGGAGCCCTCCATCAAACGTCAACAAGCAAGGATGAGGAATTACAGGAAGCGCATGAGGTATGGTCCGACGACACGCGATTGACTACCGCTGTGGCTCACTGTGTTCTAGGAAATGGTGGCGCTCAAGGGTCGTATCAACGAATACAAGGCAGAAATAGGTGCGCTCAAGACGGTAAGTCTATTCCAATTCTAGCAATGAAACACCTACTGAAATCTTTCTAGGCTGAAGAAAAGCATATCGAGCAGATTGGGAGTCTGAAGCGAGTGAGTAACTCATTTGTGTTTGAGTGTTAGCCAGATGAACGTTCAGGAAATTCAGCAAAACGAACTTCATTCTGAATCGGCTATTGACGACAAGAACACCTGAAGGTCAGCTTAGGCTCGTCGTTGTTGAAACTCAATGCTCATTAAAATCAGGAGGAAGATGTCAAGTTCGACTTGAAACCTGAGCCATGTGAATGGGAAGCTACGATCTGGGATTTGGAGGAGGTGAGATACGGCGTCACTACTATTGGCATTTCGGCATTGTTGATATACCTCTTTAGAGATGTTCTTCTTTGGAATCGCAACTGGCCGATGCCATTCACGACCGAGAAAAGCTCGACGAGAAGAAGCAACTGCAAAACAAAGATAAAGGAATCAAGGCGGTGAGTTCATCCTATGTATCGCCTTCAGCTAAGCTATGACAGGCCAGAACCAAGCTTCGAAAGGAGAAGAAGGACACTTTGACAAAGATAGAGGACCTTGAGAAGACGAACGAAGCTACGCAAAATGTATGAGCTACCCTTCGCTGTCCACCCAAGCCCTGATGCCTGAGTTTCAGAGACTCGATTCAACCGTTGTTCAAGTGAAGAGATTGAAGAGGGAACTCAACGAGGTGGGCAATATCCCAGATTCCAATCATACCTCGACTGACATTCAATCTGAATTCAGGAAAGGACTAGAACTGTTGAGTGACTCAAATCGGGGTTTCGTAATGCTGCTCATTAAGCACAGAAATCGATGGCGAGGGACTGAGTCGACGTTCTTCGGGTAGGTGAACCCTTGCATGTCTCGGTAGCCTGATTTGCATATTCCGGCGCAGTTCTATTCCTCAACGACGTTCCAACGTTATATGAGGAACCTGCCCTCACCGTTGTATCCCAATAGTATTCGAAATATTGCAACCGGGACCAGGATCTTGACCTTGTATGCCACGAATATTTCTGAAATGAATCGACATTAATAACCTTCCCAGAACCCATTTGCACAGCTGTAGGTCTCCACTCACCTACCCAAGAATGGGAAGAATTCTGCTCACTAGGACTGTTGCAGTCAAGCTCGACCGTTCATAACATTGGATCGCCGCCTGCTCAGCTTTGAGGGTCTGCATGCCTTGGCCTTCTGCACGTCTCCCAAACATGAAGAGACAGGTGGTGGTACATGGTATCCCTGTCCGACTTTTCAAGGAATCGGTGGCAAGGAAGTGGAACTTTTCGTCAAGGAGCACGGAAACTTGAGATATGCTGGAGTATTTCACTGCCATTTGACTCTGGAATGGAGCGATCAAGGCGTCCTCAGGCCTGATGATTTAGTTGAGTCTCATTGCTGAACATTCTTCTGAATCTAATCGCTAGCTCAGCATCCCAATGTCGTATTGAAAGGATCCCGAACTGTACACGCCCGTACCAACCCCATACATAAGACAAGGAGAGCTCCTCCAGGGATATCGTCAAAATTCCTACAGAATGGATTGCGTTCTCTTGGAATGCATTGGGTTTAACCGCGTTTTGTATGATATCCTCCTACCGGGCGAGAGTCAGAACAAACCTCAGCTAGGAGGCATGAAACGCCCAGGCGAAGGTGGGCACTCGGGCGGGCAAAAGAAGAAACATTGCCATAACAAACCAGGAGCAGGCTAATAGGTCGATGGTTGAGAAGGCTATGAAGAGGGCGTAGTCGATTATGATGATTGTCTCTGACAAATGATGTTCTTTATTTGTCCTCGATATCTTGTTCATAAACCTGTACCAGTGGTTATGTATATGCATCATGTTTGCAATCCCAGCGGCCTTAGTTGTTGGGCAACCTAAAATTAATGACTGAATCTCAGAGGGATTTGCATTTCGGATTAAAATCAATATTCACCATCTCGAGACTTCTCGTGATATCCCTTCCGAACCGGCGTTCCAGTTATATGACAGCCCTTTTCTTCTGACCACGATTGCACGACACAACGAAATCCCAGCTTTCCCATGACTTTGACGCCAGAAGAGGGAAGAAAGGAATTCAGCCTCTTTTGGGCTCTCGTCGAAAAGAACCTATCCTGCTCAACGCTCTGAAAGATGGTATACAAGACCAAAGCCGCATTGCCGAGACGAACAAGGTAATAGGAGGCTACCAAAGGTGTCTAACAGCCTGACCCTCTTCTTGTCGCAGCCCCACGAGACTACAGGTGTTCAGGAAGATGCAGCAGAAAGTCTGCTTCTCTCTCAAAACTATTCACAAAGAACCCAAGTGAGTTTTGCGCTTGCTATAACCCAGCCGGGATCGCGGGTCCCAGCTTCGCTCGGGAGCAAAGCACTCACCCTTCGCATTGCAGAACCAGATGGATGACGCCGTACGCAGGATTACACCTCTGATGATGGCGAGCGAGGCTGACCATTTACCAGTATGCCCAACAGCTCGAATTTCAAGACCGCGCAGAAGCCAGATTGCAAGCTTTCCGATACGAGATACCCATGCAGTACTATCACCCAGGAATACTCTGCCATAGGACCCACCCAGAGTTTCAGCGGATGCTACTCGCAGTATCGAAGGGTTATGGACCTTTAATCCCTGAACCGACAAATCAGCAACCTATTTGTCGCTCGTCTGTGGACATGGCCAAATATCTCAGAAGACAAGTGGCAAGTGTAACCTTCTATATTCCCTTTCACTATCTGAACAAGTTCTGTTTCAGCATCCGACGTGAGTGATTAGACCTAGTGTGGTCGCAAGTCCGTATTGATTTTGGCTCTTGATTCAGTCGGTTCCATATCATCACAGCCAACGAAATTGAATGGGTCATATGTGAAGGTAGACACTGGGGCGTTCTTTTCGGACCTCCGAATTCTTTCAGTGGCCCGAATGCCGCGCCCTGGCGTTCACCTGAGTTATTGGCAGTAAAGCATAAAGTGAACTCTATTTTCTACGTCGATGGACCATTCGTGTTCTACTTGGGAGAATATATTGGATGCACGACAGATCTCTGGTTTCCACTTGGTGTCAGATATCCTAGCAACGCAATTGTAAGTCTTCGTCAGTAAACCGTCAAATACTCCATCATGAAACAACGTCTTCATTCTAGTTAATTGATACATTGCAAGATATGGCTCAAAAACGACGCAAGAAACCTGCTGATACTGGACCGCTAGGTTGGGGAAATCACATACGAGACCGGTTACTGGATGGGAAAGAAGCACTAGACTGTGTCATCCTGAGAAGAACTGCTTTCGATGATCGGCTGTTTGGGCAACTTTGCAGGAACTACCGAGGATGATATGATGGGGAGCAGGTCATGGCGATATGCGGAATGAGTACGGTAAATTGTCGAGTCGCTTCCAACGGTTGTATAGACTCCAGCTCCAATAAGAATAAACCACTGAGTCAGGCTTACCATCAACGAGTCCACGACTGGATTGAACGTGACAGGAGGAACGGTCCTTCAGCTGCAGTTTCTTTGATGGCAAGACCATGACGTACTGGGTTCAAGGGTCGCTGAGAGGAGACCGTCCGACATGATGAGAACGAAATATTGACCCTGACTCCCTATTTTGTTCCGAAGATCTTAGCTTCTCTTCGAGGCGACAATCCACATATGACTGTGTGAATGCCGTAGGGAAATCGTTGATGAATCCTCCCCGCTGTTCTCCTTTATGTTCGAGCTAGATCCCAACACAACTCTCGTTTCATGGCCACCATCTCAAAGCCTAAGCGAAAGAAGATAGGCATTACATCTGGTCGCTCTGACGGGTCAACAGTGAAGCAAAGTGCACTCAGTACCGTAAGATACTACATTTTCATCGTCACATGTATTTTGATAACTTTAAAGGCCGTCTCATCCGACTTGCCGGTGCGGGCAATTCCAAATATTGTCAGATATGAGCCATATGCGAAGAACTTCCTTCGAAACCAGGTTCGCCATGTGAGAAGAGTTAATCCTCTGGCTAACAGGCCCCACTTCTAGAAGCTCACACAAACGCCGTTCAGCGAGCAGAGAGGAGAACTATGCCACTCTCGACTACCAAGTCAAAGCACAAGAGCTAAATTCTTGGAGCAGATACACCTGGACCCACTGGCAGATGTAAGCAAACCAGAGAGCACTGTGAGGGATAGTGCGTGCATCGCTAAGTCTTTTTGGCACAGCTAGCAGCTGTCGGAATTAGGGATGCTTTCGAATCTGATATCCTCGAAAGAAATACACCTGAAAGCCTTCCCCGCCTCCGAACTCCAGAGTTCATGACGTACCAGTCACGCATTGAAACGTACGCGATCGAACCACCAGACAGTCGCCGAAAAGCCATTTGTACGGTCGACCAATGGAACTGTGATCAATCCTTCAGGAACTCACTGGTTAGCTTTCCGCGGCTGCTCCATAAACTAGTGTGCCAGTGCCTGGCTAACAACCTGTGGTTCCTTTAGGCTGCAGCTCTGACAAGGAGTACCAAGCACGATCGAAGGCAACATCTCGGTCCGTTGTTCGTTGACTTCCGTGAGGTCGAACTGCTGAGGCAGGATCGAGGCGTCATTGTTTACTATGCTCCGTCAGATTTCTTTCGGGGCCCGTGTCAACAAAATTGGGTGTCCTCGATGCTCGCTCCATTGAAAGGGACCAACAAGCAGGTGTTCTGCGCGGAGAACCAAAAGTTCGTGTATTATCTTGGGGAGTACAAGATTGAAGATCTTTCCTCCTGGTTTCCCTCTGGTATTCGGGCCCCTGGGCTGGAGACAGTTGTACGTATTACGACTCATCCAAACATAATGAGCGAGGGCCGTTCTGACTTTCCTTTGCCCTCTCCTCGTTAGCGTACAGATTTTGTCAGCACAGTGATTAACAAGTTTGAGTTGGAGATGCTGGAGAACGGCGAACAACCATCCCTGGCGTGGGGTTTACGTATTAGAGAAGGGCTGTACAACGGCACTGTCCCACTTGACGCTGTTTTGCTAAGGCGGGTTGGGTTTGATGTATTGCTTTTTAAGCAACTCCGCGAACCCTTCCTCGAGAAAGTCGAGCGATCGTTGAAGGAGGAAAAACAGAAGGAAGGACCTTAAAATTTACATGGAACATAAAATTAGTCCTTTATCTTCGTTATAATCATACCACGTAATACTAATAGTCAATCTAATCTTTCAGACGCCAATGTCAGATTTTAGTGACAGGATTCTTAAGTGCCGTGAGAACCATCTCGGCTTCTTGCACATTGCAGGCTGCTCCTTCAAACTTTAATTGTACGCGTCTTCATCATGGAAAAACTACTCGCGAAGAATGGCGCAGTCCTACGTGAAATATCTCAAGCCAAGCACCTCTCATTCGAGCTGCTACATCTACTGTGTAGCCAACTTGAGGCAAAGGTATCGTTGTTCTTGAGAGTGGCCGACGCGAGTACTAGTAGTTCCCTGATAACACGATTCTCCAGGACGAAAAAATCAGAGACCTTGAAAAACAGTTAGATAAAGCAGTGGGTTCTTTCTCTGGGACAGTAACAAACCAAGTGAAATGACCAAATGTGATCCGGGCCAGAAACGTCGAGTGCGAAGTCACGAAGAGCGAATGAAAGAGATGCTGGACAGTACTAAGGTACTGGAGAAGAAACAACGCGAGAAGGCACGCGATTTCTCATTTCATTTCTCGCAGTAAATTTATTGTTCAATGTAGGACGAATTAATCACAAGGCTTGAGGAAGAAATCACGCGTAAGGTATGAACTACCAATATAATAGAGGAGAACGATTTGAAAGAGGAGAATCAATAATTCAGGACGACAAATACGAAAAGGCCCTGGAGGCTCACAAAGCAAATGTGGAAGCGATTAAACAACTTCGCTCGAAGCAACACGACTTCGATCTTGAGAGACGGAGAAATTAAGCTGTGAGCGAACGTGGGCCCAGCGTCAAAGAGGTAGGTCGTGCTGGATTTCAGACACTCAGCCATTTCAAACAGGGGCTGATTGTGTTCAATAGGAAGAGACAGAAGATGTTCTTCTGTCATCTATCGAAGAAGTTGAATCTATCGTCCGCGGGGTGAGTTTCAGACCTAGATGTGGGCAAATTATACCATTAATTCCTCCTTATAGCCAATGCTGGACCTTCGCACTGTCTCCAATGATAACGGGCATAAAAGGTGCCGAAGAAAGACTCCTCGGGGTCGTACTCCTGGGGTATTGAACTCCCTTCGACCAATTGTGAACTTACGGCTGACAGCTTGGATTGTTAATTCTAGCCCTCTCGAAGTTCTGTTGGCACGCCCCAAAGTAGCGCTATAGGAGTTGGGACATTGAATAATTCGCCAATAAGCTCCAGTACTAAGAAGAGAAAGGTACGGGTTAGTGTCGCTCTGTCTCCTTCCGCTGACTGTCATTGCTGTTCCCAGCTTAATGGGGAGACTCCATGCAAACCAGCCAGAGGATTAACAAGTTGGGGGTTGGTCGATTCCAGCCATCAGCATATTCTTCAAGCAAGGTGAGACTCATAGCTGTGCACCTGGATCCAGGCTGAGCGCAATACCAGGCATAAATAGGCTGGATATCTTCGTTTCTGCCGGCGGAGATCGAGAATACAGTTCTCATTTTAAAGGCCAGATAAGTTTGGATGGGAGCAGTAAACAGGGTAGACGGCGGTACAGACAATGAGGCGGATCATTAAGATATGATTCGGTGGGGAGGAAGAGTAAAGGAAAACGATGAGATGAAGCAAGAGGAATCGAGCACGAGGGGAGTGAATGGATGCATTTCAAAGTTTACATGGAAAGAATTGTACTATGAATTTGATGGATGATAATATTATATTTCTTGCAGTTACAAGTTCGTCCGGTCTGAAGCCTGATTGAAGGTAGGAGGTCAAAAGCGGTCCCATCGGAAACTAGTTGAACGTGCTTACCTTGTCAGTCATCTTCATTCGGGAGATCGCCCGTGCTTCTCAGTGCCCTCCGGGCCTTCATTAGGCTTGCTGGTCTCGGGACCTTTATCCTCAGCCCATTTTCGCTTTCCACCATACCTCATGTCTTGAGGCGGAGCTGTCGCGTATGGTTGTGATTTGTTGACATTTCTGTATTCCTCGGTTTTGACACCAGCACGGCTCCACTCCCCTGAGGGTTCCTCGTGAGGTTTCTGAACGTTCTCTGAGGATGGGTCGACACGATGAATGGATGAATCAGGGGGTGGTGTTGGGTCGACATCTTTGCTGTAGGTGTCGGGGTTGTGTCCAGATAGTTTGCTGCCGTTGAAAACAGCAGGGGAAGCATGGAAGAGGCGAGAACGTTGAATAGACGTAGCAGAACGGCGGATGCTTAAGAACATGGTTGAGATGGTTGGCGGGAGAGTCTGGTGACCTTGGTAGACGCCCAAAAGGCTTTTGTACGGAGACATATGGGCATGACGTCACGTTACTTCCCCGCACGAGGCACCACAAACGACGAAGACATATGTTATTGTATTTCAGGCTATAAATGTACTGGTAAAGCTTCATCTAGTTGAGGTGAATATAATGTACTGCTCGCAAACAATCAGTTGGTTACCTGGGTTTAAATACCCTCCTTTTTCCGGGAGATTTCCTCCTCCTCGATTTCAAGGGTCATCTTTTCACGGAGCATCCTCATCCCACCATATCGCCTATCCTCTCCAGGGGCAGCATAAGGAAATTCGGTTTTGCTGCATACTTGGTACTCCGCCGTGGTCGTCCCAGCTCTGCTCCAATCACCATCCCTTTGTTCCCATGGCAGTTGACCATCTCTCGCAAATGCCTCCTCGATCTCGCGGATAGACGCCTCAGAGGGTGTGGGCGCCAACCCTTCCTCTATTTTTGGCTTCAGCTCTACTGTGCGCTGAGCTGGCCGGGTCGGTACGCCAGTGGTGGTGGTCGAGTGTGTAGTAGTTTGAATACCTCGGCAAGGACGGATCGCAAAAATTGCGCATGTTCTGGGTTTCGTGAACATGGAAGTCATGGTTTGAAATGGTTCATTACACGTGCAAGGTTCTTTATCAGAAAGAGACTGAATGTGTGTGGTTCCAGAATGGAAGTATCTCGAAAAACGTGAACTGACGTCATACGACTATCATGCCTGCACTTTTGATCAGTCGACATTTCGCGGGAAGGACAAATGAAAGGGAACACTCACACGAACGGGAAGGTCAGAAAATGAGATATTCCACACCAGATCGTGGAGCATTCCGACATTAGCATCATCCTTATCTGCAAGAGGAAGGTGAACCAGAGCCAACTTGAAATCATTCTGGTTCACTCGACGCAGATATGCGATGAATGCAGCCAGAACAAGGCTTCCCGACGTCTCTACGCCTTGAATCTCTACTGAAAGAGGTTCGGTGAAGTGAATCGACCGAAGTTTGGGGAGGTCGTTGGTGTCCGCAGCTCTCCGAGCGCGGGATAGCCAGGATAGGGCTGCGGCCCTGTCTGCGACGATCATATCGACCTCGGGAAAGTAGATTCCAGCGACCATACTTCCCGCCTTGACGCCATGAAGATGAAGAGTCTGCACATGATCCCGAACAGGGGAGAGGCCAATGAAGCCGTTCTTGATGGACGAGTAATCCTCCTCAGTTAAACCATACATGGTATCTGTTAACCTCAGTGTGAAGTGAAGTTCCCGAATACTGCGTTCCTTGCAGGCCGCAATCCGCATGCTGCGTGGCGAAAAATCCTCGATGATAAGACAACGTGGATAAATGGGGTCTGGCGTTGTAAGTTGAATAATCAGCCTCCTGAGGACGACTCCGAGCGCTTCGGCAGTAGGCCTCCGGAATTGGAGGGCTAGGTACGTCTGCGGCTGCTGTGGTAGCTCAAAATGCTCCAGCAGGATAGAAGCGAAGTCGGAAGGCTGGCTGATGGAGAGTATGACGAGGTTGCCAAGGTGGACGGGCGTCATGGGCTCAATGAGTTGTTCCCGACGGTGGTCAAGGGGGAAGGCAGAGTTCAGTGTGAGCTCCTTCAGTTCGCTCATCCCCCGAAGGATGTTCATGAACTGGGAAACAGTCATGTCAAGACGAGCCGACACCAATTGGAGGTGGGTCAGGCGACTCCAAAGAGGAGACTCCAGAGGTAATTGGCAGCCCTCCAGGGAGAGTTGTCGCAATTGAGAGGCTGTGCCTGCAAAAATGTTTGAAGGGAGAGATGGTGCCGTTAATTGTCGAAATATGCGTAGGGCAAAACATCGAAGGTTAGGTGCAGGTTTCGTCAGATCCTGCAACACAGTATTGATGTGTGGAACGATCAAGGAGAGTTCCCGTATTCTGAACAACTCTCCGAATATGTGTTCCATAGCGCTGTGTCCGTCAGGTGTCATGTCGAAACAATCCACCTTGACGAATAATTGCGATTTCAGAGAACGAGAGATCATTTCTCTCGTCCATTTTGGTCGACGTGATGGAGAAAGCTGGGCCCAGAATTGAGGATCATTGATCATGATTTGGCGCCACTCGTGGCAGACATGGGTGATTGATACCCATTCCAAGAGGTCGAGAGGTCGAGGAGAACGGCTTGGGTTTGACAGGTGGTAAGGATCCACGTAGTGCTTTACAAGTAGCGAAAAGATGTGATGGAGGAGTTCCGACGGAATACGAGAGATAGGCGCTAGCTGATAGTTCTGATGGTGCTTCAATGCGGCGAGTTGTTTCGTGAGAACGTCAAGTCTGTGTAGGTTCATAGAAGTCGCTCCGGAGATGCTGCCAATTTGGCGGGTGAGGTATGCAACCTGACCCTCATGTTGCTTGATAGCTTCGAGAACCTCGTCGCAATGTCTACCATCTGGGTGGCGAACCTCACTGAAGCCTTGCCGTAGGAGATCATCAACACGACGTATTTGCATGTCCGTGTCGGTAGCCATTTGTGGAGGAAGGTTATTTCCGACGGTCAACACGGCAGGGAGAATGGATCTAACGATGGGGTAGATGGCGAGCCTAAACTATTGAATTCATTAGAATTGGGTTAGAGGAATGTATGGAATCGAGAAAAGGCAATTCCGTAAAGGAGAAGCTGCATGTCAAGGTCTTCGGTAAAGTCGGCGTTGCAGATTTCCGCAGATATCGCACCTTGGCCTTCGTGGGAAGACTTCGGATTTATTCAATCAATGCCGGAGACCCGCGTTTCCATGCTTTCTGCGCTGACCATCCGTCGATATTTTGGCTAGGAGCTTGACTTTGTTCAAGTTGCAACATTCTTGCTGGCGGAGGAAAAAATGGAGCCTATAGTGTTCTTGCTATTCTTGATATCCTCGATCAAGGGGTCTTCCGGGTTCTGCTAAAGAGTCAAAGCTGAAATTGACATGCTGACCTCGAGATCCCCGCTCCCGATGCAAGAAACGGCTCTCATTATGTCAAGAAAGAACATCGCCGTTTCTCAATGACTTTTCTTGAGGCGTCTGCATTGCGGAGTCATCCCGTACGACGTATTGCTAGAGCACTTCGTTGGCTCCTGCGACCAAGGCGATGGTTCCACGATTGAGCGTCCCTCCTATCGCATTTCTACGTAGCAAAAGCCAAGGACGGCTGAGGAGCTTCTTACAAAACGAAAACTCCTCGGAAGATGAAGATGAAGAAGATCAGCTTGAGATGAGTTCAGAGTAGGAACCTTCACGCGGTCAACGACTCTAGCTGACTCTTGAGCTCTAGTGATTCACCAGGGCCGCCCGAGCCAGCCAACAAATCCAAGGCTCTACCTTTAGACCGCGAAGCTCGAGCCAGAATCCGTATTCTTTTTCGGAGGGGGTATAGCTCGAGCTTCATCCGTCAAAAACTCCATCACAGCCATTTAACAGTTAAGAAGGCGCTGAAGGCGACCGAAAGCGGCTTTGACGAGGACTACGCTGGTAGTCATTTTCTGAAGAAGTACCTTGGGCCAAAGGTGAGCACGGCTCCTTGTATGGTTGTATGTAATTGGAAAGTTGATACAACTTGATGCACTGCTTAATAGAGAACGGCAAAGGTAAATGCATCCCGGTATTTCGAGCCAATTCTTGACTAATAATCTACCTATAGGGAAAACCTGAAGTTTCTCCCCCTCAATCGGTGAGTGTTTGATTAGCAAGCCTCTCGACCGACGTTGAAGCTCGATTTAGGCAACCGTATCAACCAACCGTCCTGTCATAGCCACATCAAGCCTTTCCACTCCTGGTTCTACACGAAGTGCGAGCTCACTGAGCAGTGACTCGGATTTGGAAGTGAGGAGATGCCGAGCTGTAAGCATAAAGTTCTTGATTTCCCACTCAATATTCCGGCTGAATATAACTCAGAGAAGGCCTATGATTATTAGCGTAAGGCTTGTTTGCGAATGGGCCAACAAGAAGTAACGTCGCTCCAGGATTCTGAAGAGTCTGAAAGTGCGCCAGAAACCCCGCAAGGACTCCTTTGGAGGGAACGCGGCGTCTCGAATGTAAGCGATCTACGCCATGTTAGTTCAAAAGAAATGCATGGGGTTGGCGCTCGTTATTCTATGGCAATGAATTCTGGCTTTTCAGTAAGTAGCTACTTTGCTGATAAAGCCTATGGAAAATGACAAATACCAGGGAAAGCCCCCTTCTAGAGCGATGGAGCAATCCATCTTTGCGTCAGATAGCAATCGTGAGAGGACGTCAACGGTGAATATCTCTGACTGTAGTCTAACTATAGTATCAACTGACAACGCATCCTCTCAGAAACGCAATGGGCAATTTGATACCGTATGTGTATACAAGTGGGTTTCATTGAAGGAAGTGCTAACACGGAATGCTGCAGGTCGATGTTCCGGGGGCAAGCGAGGACGAGGTTGAATATATGGGGTGTCTGTTGAAGGGTGTGCCAGACCCAGTCAGGATTGTCTCTCCTACTGGCGAAGTTATCTGGTTGGCTTGACTCCCAGTAGTAGCTCAAATGTCGCCGAATACATCCATCAGAATGTTTACATAACATGTTGTCGATTATCCTGGGCACGTTGGCGAAGCTAGCGCGGTCGTGAGTCGGACACGATGGACATGCCTTGCTTGTGTTCATGCACTCTGTCTACCTTCTCAGCGTCTTATTCTGCGCAGTCAACGCCCTCCATAATGTCACTCTCGATGATAATGACCCTCAAATAGCTTACAATCCACCTCAAAGCTGGGTCGCCTCGGCAAATTCCTCTCTGGACGCAGGTGGAGCCCACAAGTTGACACAGGACCCGACAGCAACCGCAAAATTGGTGTTCACAGGTAAAACCGCACTACTCGCCGTTTGCACCAAAGCTGAATGAGCTTCTAGGGGTCGCCATCTACTTCTTATCCCCTCGTTGGCCATACAATGTTAATACCCAGGTCTCCTTGGATTCAGGGCCTCCCATACTCGTTGACCTCGTCGATCACTCGGTACCCGCAGTCCTTGAGGGCCCGGAGACTGCACCTTCGCAGGTAGTTTGGAATGCTACTGGATTGGCAAACGTCCAACACACCCTTCTGATTTCGGTCGGCCAAGGCCAACCATACAGTATTGTGGACACACTAATGTAAATTTCCCGCTCTTGTCATTGTCATGTCGTCTCTGACTACATTGATAAAGTTATACTGCCTTAGATCCCAGTGATGTATCATCCACGTCTTCCATGCCCTCAAGCTCTCCGAGTTCTGCTCCGTCCGGTACTACTCACGCGTCTACATCATCGACGAATGGACCAGAAGGCCATACCACTTCGGCCTCAAGCACTGATCAAAGCGGATCTTCGTCATCCACCCATGTCCTCCCTATCATCTTGGGAACTGTGTTGGGTGTGGCCGCCCTTTCCATTATCATCATTGGCCTGTTCTTTTGCCGCCGCAGACGGAAGCGGCCAACCTCGGAAGCATGGTCTGTCGCTGGAACATCTAATCCTGCGCTCGATACCCCAGCAATATCTACGTCTCCCCACAGTTCCTATCCGGAACCCTATCAGAATAGCCAGAACTGGTATACCCCCTCCCATCCCTACTCCAACGCCACTCTCTCGCCTTTCCCTGGAGCCATGGCACCAGCCACTGCTGCTGCCTTGGCGCGACCATATTCAGACACGGAAGACCAGAATCAATGGCAGGGTACGACTGGTCAAATGACTGAGAGGTTCAACAACAGAACGCCGAATCGATATCAGCCCAGCCCCCTTTCGACGATAGCTGAAACGTCTCCTCAGCCAACAGTCACGCCTTTAGCCCATTCACCAGCATCCCAGGAGGAAGAGCTCAGAGATACGCAGATGCCTGCTGTCAGTGGTGCCTACGCACCTAATGGCCCCGATGGCCCACAGCAGTATACACCTTCAGATTATCCGGTGTCCATTGAAGGGAGATGGAATGGGCACCCTTACTCGCGACGGCCGCCTGCTTATGGTGATTGAAGGATTGCTAGCCCTATAACGAGACCCTCAATTATTCATACTGTATCACACGAATATTTACGAGCAATTTACGAATCATATTCAAGAGTTTTACATACACACATATTTTAAGGTCTAAGTGGTTGGATTATCTATGTAGAGGTCAAATGCTTTTCCTGCCTACAGATACCATCTCGCAAACAGAATTAAGCCAGTCTTTGACCTCACTCCCCCAGCCCCCAAATCTCCTCATCTTCCTTTCGTTGACGGAGGTGCCAGTGAGGATATCCATGCGCTGCAGCCTTTCTTTCTCGATTCGACGGTGTCGCCAATGGTTGCTGAGGCACCACCAGACAATGCTGTCCTTCGAGAAGAAGACCTCGCGAAAGGTTTCCGGGCATCCGGGAGAGCAAGGCGCCCTTACTCCGACGAGACGATAGAAAGTGCGGAGAATGAGGCGGGGAAGGTATAGGATAAGAGGAGGGTCAAGCCCTAAAAGGATGCAGAGTCAGGAAAACGACACTGAGAAGGAGAAAGCGCTCTTACATATCACGTCCGTGGCTTCATCGGTCACAAAACCAGCTCCTTTGCTCGTATAGTTACCGTCAATAATCCAGCCTTCGGGGTGAGCATTCATGGTTTCGCGAATTCGGGCTACGAAGTCCTCCTGGGGGCATTGGTCCCACCCGGGGCGCCAGAAGAAGGTGTCGAGAGAAAAGAATGGAACACCCAGGATTGCAGCCAGTGCATTGCCTGTGGTGGTCTACAAGGATGCTCGAGTGAGCGTTAATAGTGTCGTCCACTGTGACATACCTTTCCAACGCCTTAAAGCGAGTGGACCGACAGGTCAGTGGATGCCTATGGTGAAAAGGACCGACTTACCACTGTTTCCGACAAGATGGACGCGGTAGCGACCTTGGTTGTCGCCCAACAGTGGTGGGAGGTTGAGAGCCATGGTTGAGCCAAAGAAACAAGGCTGTGATCCTTTTTCAACGGAGGTTATTAGGTTGAGTCAAGGACTAATATCGGTGCCGCACCTCAGGCCTCAGGGTCTGTTGACGCCATAGTGCTTTCTGGACAATCGTCGAGGAATTCAAGGTCAGAGAAGCGACAATCATGGTCCTTGACGTCGGGATGAAAGTGCCGTAAGATGGTAGGCAAACGCGGTAACAGCCTTCGAGCTGGGGAAGGTCAGGCAAAGCCCTCGACCAATAATCCAGGGGCGAACCGCGCTCCTCTTGGCTACATTCTGAACTAGTTCACCTGCATGATAGATGTCCCCCCACTCAGCAGTAAGCGGATCACCAGGTCATTAACATTCCTCCCACAGATCACTCAGCGTTTCAGAGAAGCCAAAATTGGCTATATTGAAGGTGTTCAGAGTGGCAACTACGGAAATCTCGAGAATATCGAAATCTTGGACGGTCTTTCAATTTGGGATTGACAGTTTGACGTTTGATGGTTTCTGCACAAAATCACGTCCAATAGTTCTAGCCCGACAGTAAGTGACGGTGGTGTTGCAGAACATGTCAATCATTCGACTGAAGCGTACATATCCCAGGATGGTCAAGCACCGCCAATCAAGGTAGTAACAATATCTAAGAAACATATTACTCTCTTTGAGCGTATTTCTCTTGGGCTGAACAAGGAACACGAGGTGGAGTACATACAGGCTTGCTTTCCATCTTATTCTCGCATGCTTCAGATACATCATTAATTCACCCATATTCGTGCCATTGCAAGGATGCAATGCTTTGATAATAGGGGGCAAGTGTGGGATTGACTCTGAGTGAAGAGGTCGCAGGATACTCCGTAGCCTGCAGTCCGTAGGCGAGGGAAACGATGTGAAATAAACCGCAGGCCAATCCCAGTCCTGGATCTCATAGTGGTGCGGATAAACAAATACGCCTAAGGGGGGTCGTTCTCGTCCCTACAGGCTACAATAAGCTGAACGCCTGTGACCCATCGATGACGAATGCGCCCTCCAGCAGTAGTACGAGCATCACCGAGTACCACGGATGTGAGCGAGCTTCCTTGGTTATCGTCAGAACGAGGGAGGTCATCTAAGCGACAACTCCTCGCGCCAGAAAGAATTCAAACATTCACCTTCCCCTGTGGCTGGGCGAGGAGGCCATGTGAGTGAATTACCTGACCCATCCATCAAATTATAATCACCAGGAATAGGTTTCCGAGACGGTGAAGGGAGCACAAGCAGACAACAGAAGACATAATCATGATATGGCAATGACTGATTTCAGTTTGTCGGGAACGATTCATCAGAATCAGGTTAGAGGACACATGAGAATGTCACGGATAATCGGAAGAGAGATCTTGGGGGTTCAACCGGGAGAGAAGCTTGCCAGATTGCGCTGCATAATTGAAAGTCGGTACAAAAGTGAATGACAGACGACATGTATTGGTCAGGTAAATAGAACATGCATGTAACCTAGAAATGATCGACTTCCATCATCTGCGCATCTGGCGCTGCATCGTCCTGAGTAGGTTCTGTAGGTTCCGAGGAGGCATTTGCAGCACGAAGAGGGGAGGGACTTGACGTAGAAGCCGGAGAGTTTGGTTGAGTTTTCGCCCGTTTCCTTGAATTAGCGGCGGGATTGAAGTGGTTACACTTTGGACAGACATATTCTTTGTCGAAAATTAACTGGGTTGGGGTCGGAGAATTGAAGAAGGGTCACTTACGGGTTTCAGCCCACATGCTCTCTTTCACCAAGCCATTATGTGAAAAGCATTTCTCGCATATGAGGGCATAGCGAGAAGCGGATGCGTTTGGTGTATGGTCATCGTCCCCAAGTAATGCATCAGCAACCTTGTCATACCACTTCTTCACCGGAGGGGCAGAGGGTTGAGGGACACTGGGGTGACCAGGCTCTACAAATGTGTCAGTGAAGTTCTACATGTTCGCAAGTCAAGACAACACGAACTTGATGGAGGGTTCGAGGAGGAAACGGGGGTTTTCAATATTGGGCCAGGTTGGGTTGGTAATGGCCGTTTCGGCGTGACAGGTTGCCGCGGTGAAGTAGGAGGTAGGCCATTGACCATCCTTTGCCGCAAACCAGGCGAGTTGGGAGGGTCGTCGTAACGCTGGAGGAGATCGCGAGTGGAATAGTAGTTGGTCTTCTTCTTGATCTCTTCAACCTTTAATCGTTGCTGCTTTCTAAGCTGCTGTAAGGTTTTCTCTGTTACGAACGTCCCGTAAACTGGAAGGCTTCAAAATAGTGTAGATTCTCACCTTCGGCATCGCCTTTCCTTGCATACCACACTTGAACAATTCTGCGTATAAACAAGATGCTAGCCGAGATAAGTACACGTTGACCAGAAATGCTTTGACACTTACATTATCGGGCCTACTAGAACAGGCGTGGCTTGAATGGCTTTCTGCACTGCCTGCGTCCGACTGTCGCTGCTATGCTTGGGTAGCGCTCCAAGATACCATAGTGTCATGTATACCATCCATCCGGCCAAAGTGTAGAGGGTTACAAGGAGCGTGGAGCGGCGTTCCCGAAGGCGAATTTCAGATAGCTTTACTTCTCTCTTCTGTATATCAGTCGCGAGATTGGATAGAACCGACTCCCAATCTTCGTCGGATTTCCGCTGATTCTAGAGGTTAACAAAGAATTGTAGATTTCGTGGCCAAAGAGCTCGCTCACCTTACTAAATATCGACCAGATAAAGGACATAGTCCGGTTTAACCAAGAGACCCAAGAAGGGAAAGAGAACGAAGAGATTGGAAGGGACTTCAAGTGAAGAGCGGACTCATAGACGATTGCCACAGCAAGAGGCCACTGTGCCAGCCAAACACGCAACGTCAGATCACGTGATTAGGTCACGTTCACAGCCACCTCCGAGTCAGCCCAAGTACATTCGAACGTGTTTGACAGTAACCTTCAGAGACTCCCTTGACGGAGCTTGTAAATGTAACAGCAGATTGTGGTTAAAGCACCACATGAAAACCTTGTCTCCTCTGTTAACCTAGAGTTCTGTCATCGAAGCTCTGTAACAAGCTAGACTAGATGGTTCAAGCACGCAGAATGGCCTCATGAAACTGCACATCAAGTCCAGCACCACATGCGCCACCTATTTTGGCGACGCGTCTCCTTCATTAATCATTTTTGGTCGCTACAGTGGTAGTTTATTTATCACGAAGCTGTGCGTTCGGAGCATAGATGGGACCGACTCCATACACTCCGAATCAAGACACATTTAGGATGGTGACTCACGACGATCTCAACCTCTTCCAGGTAAATTCATTTGATGTGGATTGTGCATCAGGGCTACTGCTCTTGAGGAATATCTCCGGCGGTAAGATGGTGCTCGAAGAGCCTGACTCGGTGACTTTGTAAGCTCTACATGATGTCCCTAGTCGTCTGGACTTGCTCGATGACCGAGCAGCTGATGCACAAGGACTGTGGATATCAACCTACCTTGTTCGCCCTGAGTAGCCTAATAGACTGCGGCCCCTCAAACACGAATAATTCGCCAAATCTTGGCAAAAATATTATGTCGAACTCCTCGATTTATACCAGCGGCTATGTCACGTATCACTTTGACAGTTCATTGCTGCCTTATTCAAGTCGGCACCTCTTCTCATCACCAAGTATTGCGGTTGTGGTCACTTGCAGCTTCTCGCTACAAACTCACTCTTGCCTGGCCCTTGTGCCTGTGCATATGGAAGATCATTGGTGTCTTCGTCATTCACTGAGAATCTACATTACCACATTAAGCACATTAAGCACCTCCCTACACGGGTCGAGTTTCGCTACGAGTTGGCAGATGGTTGTTGACAGTTTATGACAACGTGTAGGCGTGGTAAGCCGATGAATGCAGAGATTGCTGGCCGACTTTCTCAGACATATTCCGTTTACGATCTCATTTGGGCCCGCCGGAAGCGAGGGCTAGTCGGCAAGCCCGCCTCCAAACTACCTTCGCATCGCCTTCTGTGAACAAAAGTGGGGAGTCTGACCAAAGTTGATGCCGAATTTCCAACCCAATCCAGTTCAGCTCTTACGGCACGCCTCGGGCCGGCTCCACTATCTCCGAATCAACAGTCCTGTCAAAGGTCGACCCTCTTTGTTTCGACTGGACAGACCAAACATCAATGCCGTTCTTTTAGGAAATGGTGAGAATCGCACAAGTCTAGACGAACGTTGTGATTCTGCTGCTTTGTTTGGATGAAGCGACTAAGAATGCACGAAAATTCCTCGTTTGTTATGCTCAACCACTGCATTCTGCATTCAGACGCTAATCCCCCTGAATAGGCGGAGAAGATCTGCTGATGATACTCCTCGCTCTTTATGGTTGCTACGCAATGCCCCGAGACTCTCGGTAAGGGAGAAAGTAGGGACCATCGCTTTACGTCAGTTCCCAACCAGTTCCCAACCGAACCATTTGCTCCGATTCTAACGAGGTCCAGTTTGCCATCTGCATCAATCTCAACGCCTTGTCAAGGGCGTAAACTGGCCCAACCTGCTTTGAACTCCCACCTCTCGGAATTTTGACAGATAACAAGCTATGCATCAGTCTGGTTTCAAGAGGCCTTGTGCTGGCTTGAATTACCCTTTTGTCAACATGACGATACCCCTTGTAGATCCTCCGATCTAATCTTGCACGGTTATCCAATAGAGAACCCGATCTTACCACACTACTTAACGCATGATTTAAGTCGCAAGCAAACCGCCTATTCTGTCCTTGCAATCCTCTCGACCCCTCCATAAAAAGGCGGACTTCATCCCCGCCTTCTTATTCCATTGCGCACCCTCTCCACACATGTTCAACGACTTCTCTCACATCGAGAATTCGTACACTGCCAGCAACGCAGCCTACGAACCATATGGCACACCGCCGCATTCCGGTAACTCTACTTTTGAGAATGGCTGGAGCACATCAGGTATGGTTATCAGTGATTAACCAACCATCATCCTCTCATCGCGTCTTCTAGGCTCAAGTGCCAGGATAGGTGCTCCTCTGCCAACCCGAATGGGTCGTGGTTCGCCGACATCAAGTGATCATACCTTCTCTCATGCTGTCCGGTCTTCCGACCATCACCCAACACACGGTTCATACAACGCGTATGCCTCGCCCCCATACACACCCCAAGAAGGACCTCGCCACTCCTCGTATCACGATTCGTACGGTCGACCCGTGGTCTCAACAAGACGGCAGGGAAGCGACATGACATACCACATGCCATCTGGTCCTGGGTCAGCTCAGATTCCTGTGGGACGAGAGAGATCAAGGTCTCAGTGGACTGGCAACGTCAACCCACGAGAGTTACCACAGCCGACTAGCTCTCACAACGCAAATTATGGGTGGTCATCGCCAGCAGAGAGTCAATACCTAAATCTAGATCCCCACTGGACAGGCAATCCATCCCCCAACGCTTCCCCTGATATGACTCTTCTCGTCCCAACCAATGATTTCTCACTGGGGCCTATGTCGATATCACCCCGCCTCGACTCCTCTGGGAGGCATATTTCTCCAACGTCAAGTAGCTCCTCTCCTCCTTCGTCCCGCCGTGGTAGCGTCGACCATTCTGGTGGCACAGGCGTCAAGTCATGCTCTCACTGCCACGCCACATCCACACCACTTTGGCGCCGGGAGCCGAACACCCTTCGACCACTCTGCAACGCTTGCGGTCTGTACTTGCAGCAGCGTCATAAACATCGCCCGCAAGAACTCATTGACGCCGATGCAGCAGAAGAGGCATCAGAATCCGAAGGGGAGACGTCCGGGCCCGAATGTAGCCATTGCCATACTCATCATACCTCCGTCTGGCGTCGAAGCAAGGAAGGTGCTCAGCTTTGCAACGCATGCGGCGTGTATGTCAGGCTGCGAGGAAAGCCTCGCCCGGTCGAGTTAAGACGCAAGAAGATCAAACCACGCACCAAACATACTCCACCTTCCACCCCCAGTTGAGGCGCCTTGGTCACGGTGACAATATTGAATCTTCGTTAAGAAAGGGTTTATGCTAATTTATCACACTTCTCTACTCTCATCGTCATTTATTTATTAGCCTACGATATATATGGATCTGTAGACATAGCATTGTCCTTTGTCAATTGTACACTTACAGCACATTAGTTCTAGAATTATCAAGGCCAATCCTGCCATGTTAATCCTTTGACGGAGTCTATCCGTTTCCAGTATCGAAGTCAGGGCTGATCCCAATTGTGGTAAGGATCTGCCTTCGCATCACTGGCCGAGGAATGTGCTTACGAATACCAGTCAAAATCCTGTACCTGTCAAAATGGCTGATGTCCGACTGGGAAAAGCCCAGGGGGTAGAGCACCCAGTGTTCGTCAGAAGATGGATAGTTATGTTTCAGAAGGATACCTGCCTTTTTCGAATTTCGCGAATAACATAAGGGCCTTGAAATGGGTTCGATAGCTCGGCACGCCGCCCATACAATTGTTATCGGCCGTTAGAGTGCCGCAGCAAAGCGAAATATTTCCTGCAGGACTACGTCTTCACTCGTCGGATAAAATAATATCCTCGCGTACCAGAGATAAACATCGGTGCAGTTGGGTGACAAAGCTCAGAAGCTTATTTACACTCGCAGAGGAACACCATGCCGTAAACAGCCCCACAGTGTCGTGTAAGCTGCGCAATATTCAATGCTCGGTCTCTTAATGATTCCTACGAAAGCAGCTAGTCGACCGCAGTGCGCAGGGATATAACTTGTGGACAGCGCAATATCGTTTCCTTGAAGGCGACAGGCACTACTGAAAAATTTGAATCGCAGGAATTCCTTGTGCACCATGCGCCACGGAAACTCCGCTCCAGCGGTAACACCTTGATTATTCAAGCCTTAGATCGCCAATCCAACACGGAGTGCCGATACTTAATTCCCACCTTTAACAGATCGCCATAGGTCAGATCAACGGGCTAAATAAACCGCAAAGATGACGAGGTGAAGGGAAAGAAAGTAAATTTCCAGGGGATTAACCCTGCTGAGAATTTCAACCTAGATACCGCAATGACTCGCTGCCGTGTGGCTTGCTTGGCTCATATACCATTGTGAACCAAACTAAATCAGCGAATATCGGAATAATAGTCAATTCAGCTATAAGCTCGATTTTCCCCCTAGTTGTCCTGACAGCAGCAATGGTTCTTGACATAGCTCACGGTAGAGACGTCATGTCAATGGGCACATGGATCACATTTGGTGTCCATGCAAGCGAGTAAGCTGCTTCATCGACGACTCTATGGGCCGTCATGAACGGGAAGGAGCATGCCCCCGCACATGCACGAGTGAGAGGCATTACTCTTCGATGTTTCAGCAAGAGTTTAATGGGCCCGTCACGAGGCCCTCCATCCGATTGATGCTGGCAGGTGGATTGATTCTAGCAGAGATGGGCCACATAGCAATTTATCCCTTCGGAGGTCTATCCATCCATTCGGTGACTAGAGTTTACAGGCTGCAGGTGCTTTAGTGGTGGTGGCATGTTTCGAACCGCCTTTGTAGGGGCTGACCAGATTAAGACTCCCAGCTGGCGATGATCGCATCCAATTGAAGGCGTCGACAAAGGTAATTTCTCAAGATCTGCAGCGCCTGAACGTGAGATACCGTCCTACTGAAGGCAAAGGCTTGGGCTGAGTCGCAAAAGCTCAAGGCAGTACCAATTGAAGCTGAAGCTGTGCGGTGATTTGGCGGCAGTCCACTGATCATGACGAAATCGCCGTCTGCCACGATAAGTTTCAGACTCCGACATGATCTCCCAAAATTTCCGGATTGGAGCTCATCGATAGTTTTGAGTGGCATTTGGATTTTTAGCTTATACCACCACCATGGCACCCTCAGCTTCAAAGCAGAAAAGGTTGGCAGAGAAGGCAGCGAAGAATGCTTCTCTAGCGACGAACGCAACATCCTCGTCGACGACACCGTCAGGATCCGTCAACGGTGGAAGTGCTATAAACACTCCGCTAACCAGCAATAGCGCTGCGGCCAGCACAGATGACCTCTCGGCTATGGCTAAGCTCAACATGGCGACCGATAGGTGTGACCTGGTGCCATATCTCATAGATTTGTATGGCTGATCTGGTTCCAGGAGTGCTACAGGCGTCCTCATATCCGATGTCAAAGGCAGGGACATCAAGATTGATTCCTATACATTGTCCTTCCATGGTCGACTGCTTATCGAGAACGCGGAGATAGCTCTCAATTACGGGCAGAGATATGGTTTGCTGGGAGAGAACGGGTCCGGAAAAGTGAGTACGCCAAGCCCCGCTGTCATGATCATCGAGCTGACAATGTCTTCCACTAGTCCACATTCCTTCAATCGATAGCAGAGCGCGACATTGAAATCCCGCAACATATCGACATCTACCTTGTGCGAGGCGAGGCAGAGCCGTCAGATATCAACGCTGTCGACTTTATCATTGCTTCGGCCAAGGACAAGGTAGCACGGCTCGAGGCTTACATTGAAGAGCTTTCAACATCTGATGATGTTGATGAAGTTGCGCTCGAGACGGCCTACGAAGAGCTTGAGGAGCTCGATCCCAACACCTTCGAAGCGAAAGCTAGCAGCATCCTCCACGGTCTTGGTTTCTCCCAAACCATGATGAAGAAGCCCACAAAAGACATGTCTGGCGGTTGGCGAATGCGTGTTGCTCTTGCTCGAGCATTATTCGTTAAGCCTCATCTTCTCGTCCTCGATGAGCCCACCAATCACTTGGATCTTGGCGCTGTCGTTTGGCTGGAAGCATACCTATCGACTTATAACCACATTTTGGTCGTCACGTCACACTCCCAGGACTTTATGGACAGCGTGTGCACGAACATCATGGATCTGACGACGAAGAAGAAGCTGGTCTATTACACGGGAAACTATACGACATACGTCAAGACGAAGCAGGAGAACGAAGTCAACCAAATGAAGGCGTATAACAAGCAACAGGAAGAAATTGCTCACATAAAGAAGTACGCTTCTCTTCCTTCCTCACCCTCTTCGTCAACGCTCATTCTTCGCGAATAGATTCATCGCGTCAGCAGGAACCTATGCCAATCTCGTTCGTCAGGCAAAGTCGAAACAAAAGATCATCGACAAGATGGAGGCGGCTGGCCTTGTCGAGAAGATTGAGGCTCCAAAGCAACTTCGGTAATTGGCTATTGCTCTCTATCCCACCTTCCATTCATTCACCTTACTTGGTAGTTTCCACTTTGAAGACATCGCGAAACTACCTCCACCTATCCTGGCATTTGACGATGTTGCATTCTCATATTCTGGGAAGAAAGAGGACTATCTTTACCAGCATCTGTCCTTTGGTATAGAGTGAGTACCGACAGCGTATTGTCTCAGGCTCGTGCTTACCAGTCTTATTCAAGTATGGATTCACGAGTCGCCATCCTTGGTGCTAATGGTGCTGGAAAATCGACTCTTCTGCACCTCATTACGAGTGTTCTTCAACCGGTCGAGGGCACGATCTCGAAGCATACCTCCCTCAAGCTCGCTAAATACTCCCAACATTCTGCTGATCAGCTTCCCTACGATTCTAGCCCCATAGAATACTTCCAGGCAATATTCAGGGAAAAATATCCTGAAAAAGACCTTCAGGTTAGTCTCGACCGCCACTTATGATTTTATTCGATCTTAACACGCTCCGTCAGGCATGGCGATCTCAACTCGGGCGATTTGGTCTCTCGGGAGCCCACCAAACCTCACCCATCAAGCAGTTGTCAGACGGCCTTCGGAATCGGTATGTGATGAACACCTTTCTTGTGTATGGTTTGCTTAAAGATTATCACAGTGTCGTTTTCGCTCAGCTCGCCATGGAGCATCCCCATATCCTTCTATTGGGTATGTGATGATTCCCGATGCTCCTTTCGATTAAATATTCATAGTGACCTTCTTTAGATGAGCCCACGAACCATCTTGACATGGCTTCTATCGATGCTCTCGCTTTGGCAATCAAGGAATTCGAGGGAGGCGTCGTCATCGTTTCGCATGACTTCCGTCAGTTTATGATAGAGCGCCTTCTCTTCCTGTCTTAATACTGACTCGCGTTATTCAGGCCTCATCTCGCAAGTTGCGGAAGAGCTTTGGGAGGTTGCAGACAAAACCATCAAGAATCTCACCAAACGTGACATTAGTATCGTGGATTATAAACGAAATCTAGTCAAACAGAGTATGTACTCGATTTTCATCTTTTGAAGCTGAGCACTTAACCGTTATGCAGGTAACGCTGCTATCGAGAAGGCAAAACTGTTCTCAAAAACCGCGCCAAAAGGGAAAACCTAAGGTGCCTCACTTCCGTGTATCGCGCCCTTAGTAGATCTCTTCCATTCAGCCTTCCATATTAGTAGTAGAACTATCCCACAATTGTTTACGCATCATGTCATCCTCATGCACATAACCAGTAATAGGCTATCGACTTCTATTCTGTCGGATTGAATACACTGGCGCGAAGAACTCGTAAATGGGGCAATTCTTCTGTCGGACTACGTGTGTGGTATTGACGGACGAGTTGTGGCGGTTGCAAATTTGCATCGGAGGGTAAAAATATGTAGTGTTCGATCACAGGAAGTAATCTGCTGGTGGTCGCTTTGCTGGAATTGATTGAACATCCTGAATAGCAGTTGACGGTTAGCATGAGTACTATATGCCTCCAAGTGGCGTACCAGTGGTGCATGTTGGAAAACCTTGTATTCCTGGCCCAGGTGATCATCTAGCTGAAGGATAGAAGCGACGTTGCCGCATCTGGAGGCGATTAATGAGACAAACATTTCACAGAACGGAGGATGGGGGCCAGGAAATCAATTGTCCACTTTCGTCACGACGGAAGCAAACTTTTCCTCGAGACGCCACCACGAGGGCACGTCAAAAAATAGGCGATCGTGGACGAGGCAACAAATACGTCTAATAAGATTCATTGAGTACCGGGGACTCACCGGTAACAGTAATTGGGTGCACTCCAAACGGTGACTATTGTTCGATCGAACATTAACTTGTAGCCCTCCATGGCTAGTTGATGAGCTCTGGCAATGAGGTCTATCGCGTTCTGGTGGGCAAACTGTTTGGTGATGTCGGCCCCGAAGAGAAAGCCAGCACCACGAGGTGAAAGGCCCCAGCCCGAAATGTCTATGGCCAAGATTAGTATAGCTGCAAGGCGATCGCAAATCTTAAATTACCATCGGGGTCTGACCAAAGGAGGTCACACATAGGGCCATCGTGAGGCACTTCCTGTTTCCGATCTATAGCACGAATCTAAGGGTCAACTGTCAACCGAAAGTGGCGTTCCTCACAGAGGGAATTGCTTACCTCGTCGATGCTATGAAGATTCGGACTCAATCCTCCATGGACACAGAACACACGCCCATCGACGATGGCTCCTAGGGCAAGGTAGTCAAAAACCTCGCAACACCATCGCCACACGTTCGAGCTCCCGTATTTCCTTTGGCATTCATCGTAGAAGCCATAGACTTGAGTGATCTGTCGCGACTCGTGGTTTCCACGAATGAGGGTTATTCGTTCTGGGTACCGGACTTTCAGCGCCAGCAGAAGGAGGAACGTTTCGACACTGTAAAAACCCCGATCAACAAAATCCCCTGCAAAGAGATTAGATTCCAGCAGGAGAAGGCGAAGTGGATACGCGTGATTGATTCCAGGGGAAGCTGTACGGACCCATGAACAGATAATTGGTCTCTGGGCAGGCGCCGCCGACTTTGAAGAGTTCCATTAAATCAAAGAACTGTCCGTGAATATCTCCACAAATCTTCGGAGTGAAAGAAAAGCCCCACAACCAGGAACATTTGTCGACGGTCAGGTACATCCATAGCTCAGGTGACAAGAAGTCATTCGCACCGTTACTGGAGAATCAACCACCTGGACATTTCCCTCCTCAATAAGGATTTCCCGTGCTTTCAGGCAAAGCCTCTTGACCTGCTCTTCAGAGATAGGCTCACATCGTGTAAGTTGTTCAATCTGTCTGAGACGGTATTGGCCGTGGCATGGTTTTGAAATGACGTTCAAAATGAAGAAAGCGGCCACGGGTGTTGGTGAAACGTGCTCAAAAATCAGTGGCCATCCTCGTCGACCTATACCGCCGACAGAAGCTCACCTATCGAGGTCGCTAGGCATGCCAGGGTAGAAGAGTATTGGCGAAATGAATGTACGTGTTGAAGTGCGATGTACAGATAACACTCGGTGAACGATGTTGATGTCGATGAAGCAATGAAACACTTGTCAATTGCGATCAACCAGGGTCCACCACCAAATTTGGGAATCTCAAAGTTTCTTCCGGTAAGGAACGCCAGAACATGGGAAAACCAATTAAATAGTTCCATTGAAATCTCCGTATGGCACATTAGAGTTTAAACGTTTACTAGTAAGTCAATAGGTATGAACAAAGGATATAGGTAAGCTATGCACATAGAGAAAATGAAATGCAGTTTGTGAATCCGAGGGTAGTACAAGTATTACAATATTGAGTTTAGAAGCACAGCGACAAGTGGGGACGAATAAGCTTAAAGCACGAACTGATATCTACAAGGCGAAAGCGAATGAGTTACTGAACAAGAGCACCTACGCCTTTCCGCATCCCACTTTCTGCCTTCCAGTTGTTCATAGCCATCGGGTGATGGTAGGAAGAGTAGTCGTTCGGCATTGAATGCGCGTGATGCATGTACGATCCATTAGAGTGGGGCTCAGGGTGTCGTTCATCCCGGCGGTTATAGCGGGGCTCCTGAATGGGGGCCAAGGTAGGGGGAGGCGAGTCGAATCGCGAGGAATGTTGTTGCACATTAACGGTAGAATATGCGGAATGCATCATCTGACCGTTAGATAGACCATGGTCAGCCATCATGCCGTTATTCTGATGGTGATAGCTGTGCTGTTCTTCGTGGTAGGGGTATGATGGAGTCGCGGGGTTGGAAGCATGTGAAGAGACAGAGTGAGATGAAGCAGGCGATGCAGGTCCAGCGCTGTGAGGCTGGTTTTGGGAGTATGTTTGAGGATGCGAGATATGAGATATTGAGTGCCGCGACGTGATTGGGGTCGGGTTCGGGCTGTCGTGGTGATGTTGGGGGTGGAGTGATGAAGTGTTGATGTGCGGAAGGGAAGCATGATAAGATCCATGCGCGTTAGAGTACGATGAGAAAGACCCCGACGAGTTATTCGAGTGGGACAAATTGTTCGTATGAACATAGGTGAAACCAGTATTCTGAGACTGATCTTGGTAGGTCGATGGACCGTTACGGTAGGAGTACCCATTCATGTTCTGGGTGGTATTATGAGAGGGGGCAAGAGGAAGCCCGGAGGAGTTGTAGACTGCTTCTGGTGATCCAGACGACCTGGGGACATTTGAGGGCGGAAGGTGAGCAGTCGCTGGCAGGGTAGCTTGAGCAAGGGGCGGGGGCGAGTCAGGTGCGGGGGAATGCTGAGCATAAATACGGGCTTGCTCGAGTGCTGGGGGAGACGACAATGGAGGTGGAGATGCGGGTGCCTCAACGGCTGGCGAAGGAGCTGCGTTCCTCTTGTTTGAGCCATTCATGGCCCGGGTGATGGCAGAGCGAGTTGAACTTCGCCTGGAACCTGGTGATAGGTGGATGCGATAACTAGAGGAGGGGTATGAGGGGATGCAAAAGAGGGGGTGTTTGCGATTAACTTACTGTTGCTGAAGGTTATCCTGGCGAGAGCACCGTGTCTCGCAACCGGGGAATGGACATTTGTGATTCCTTTCGCCGGTGTGAACCCGTGAGTGACGGGCTAGGTGACCACTTGTACTAAATGGCCGCTCGCAAGTCGGGCAGACATGCTTTTTCTTCTGAGCAGAAGCATTCGCATTAGCGTTAGAAGAAGACTGAGTTGACGAAGTAGGTGTCGAGGCAGACGAAGTTGGAGGCGGCGAAGGAGTATTAGAGCCAGCAGGATACTGAGAATTGCTGCCAGGAGAGTAGCCAGACTGATAAGTCGAATGCTTTGTTGACTCGGCTCGAGGCATTAGACGACGATGAGGGTAGCAGCTAGGGAAAAACTTGGGTAAAAGGGACAGAAAATGGTACCCTGGAAGAGCGCAGGAAATTAGGCGCGGTTATGAGGGATCGCTATGTTTGTCTTGGCTCAGCCACATGTACGTAAGAAACACCATGTGAACTAACCAAATTGCACCAAAGAGAGATGTCTGAATTTAGACTTTTCCAACGGCATTTGTCGCCAATTTCGTGGAATTACCGCTTCCTTTCCTTTTCCGGCGCTAATCCGTGACTTTCGAAGTCTTCTTTTTTGGCACGTGGCAACCAATTTCCTCCCGTCACCGCCGGTTATCATTTTCCTCCTCATGTTTTCCGCGCTTTTCTTGTCAGTTTATATCCAAAATATTACAACCGTCCAACAGTCTTGTAGATGCACTTCACGTTCTCTCCCTCATTTTACAACTACACGTAAAATTTCACAACACTCATCACTCGTTCCTGTTGCAGTCTTACCGATTCAAGTAGCCACACCTACCGTACTAAACTCCTTTAGGGACTGAAACGACATATTTCAAATCAGCTCCATTGGTATCTCCATCAACTCCGATCACCTATCGACAATTGTAGGCGTCGCCGTCGTATCCTTCTGCCAATTCCAACTCAACACGCTAATACTAAACTGTATTCATGTCCGAAAAATCGTCCCACGGAACCGGTGCTCACTTGATGGCGGTAGCAAGATTCCTGGGTTGAGCGCAGTAATTATTCGCCCGCAAGACCTCATTTTCATTCATCTTCGTCAGGAAAAGTCATTTCGGGACTGAGAACCAATGACTACATCTCTCGCAAAGACTGGTCAGGGTATACTATCATGAACCCTGATCGCTCTGTAAGGGTGACGAGTTTGATTGCCTCGAGAAGATCCGAACCCTCGATTAGCCCTATTCATGACGAGGCCTTGCAACATTCCGCGACATTCTCCTCCATCCCTCCATATTTCAAGTTCCAAGTCCCTCCAGCATGATTTTCTCTATCGTAGAACTCCAGAGCACACCAGAAATTGTCGGGCTTGTGTCCGACTCGGATCCTCTCACGCAAATCGAAGTGCTTGAAGAAAATGATGGAGGCATTTTTGGGTTCAATTGCCGCCTGCGCCTTCGATCTAGGGTAAGCCAGATTGTGGGGCGTGACCTTCCCTTGCAGTGCCTTTCACCAAGGCACCGTCGGTTCGGCATGTAGTGTTACTGCTTCGGGCATGGCAACGTGATACTGACTGAGCTTCCTTTCGCTGGCCATAGCGCAGCTCCCCAGTCTGTGCCGCATGGAAAGTTCGAACGTATCCTGTATTCAATTGGCCTGCCGCCTGCCGTACTATATGCACTCGAATCTAATTTTCCTCCTTGCCTCCTTGCCCATCGCAGCAACGTGCAGATCCTTGTAGCACTAGGCACTTAGCGACGTCTTTCAAGGCGTGTGCCGCTCCCGAATTGACAAAGATTTGATAACGTTGCCGAATGCATCGGGTTTCGTGCGGCGTGGGCGCGATAGCAAGAAGTTGGTGAGAGACTGACAGATTGAGGGAATAACACTGAAATCTGCTATGAGTCTCCGATGCCTTTCCTACTCTGTTGTATGTTGGGCTGCAACTCCGCGGGTTTCCATCAAATGTAGAGAAGTTGGAGAGATCGGCGAACCCTGGCTCGAGGACTCGAATACCCGTGGTACTTGCCGCCTTCTGATCAGACTTTGAAGCGGACATTTAGGGATATGTAGATCACCACTTTCAACTGCGGGCACAGAGATTCATTGTTGCAACGTACCGCAGTATATCCTGGAGATTAGTAGCAGCGTAGCCGGCGGTGAATTCTGGGTAGAGTTCGAGAGTTGTCCGACGAGTTGAGGCGACACCGACTGATTTGATCAGACTGGAGTGAAATTGTAATCCAATCATATTCATTGGAGAAGTTCGACAAACATGGTGGTTGATTCACCACGCCATTACAGAGATTCCAACTGTGCTGAGAAGACCGCAAGTGGATCGAAGTTATTCGTTGCATGAGCCGCAGCCATGCCGGCCATAGCCGGCCAATGCCAGTGAAGGATTTGAAGGCGGCTTGAATAAAGCTCAGAGCCTTGCTCAGAACTCCACCTGAAGGATGTAAGCCTTAGGGTACCATCTCAAGGCCCAATCACGCCTAGATAATGACAGGCCATGTATGTACTCAAATACCAATCGGAAGCACACTGAGCTTTCAGAAGTACATTCAACAATTAGAGCGGAGCTCCAAAAAGCCATCAAATCTGCGATTCCAGCCATCCCAAACCCAAGCGTTGCGAAGTGTTGGATTCTCTTGGTAACATCATAATAAATGGGCCCTGGAGAACAATCAATAAACATGTAGGAATGTATCTTAAAATGTCTTGACTTCAAGGTAAAATATATTGTAGTAACAAGCCTCAGCTGTGAATAAGGTCTTTTAAGGCTAAAAAGCATTGCCGAAAAGTTGGTGAAATTTTTGAGTATTCTACTGTATTTGTGATAAGTGAATGTCTCACACTGGCACACAAGGATAACTGGTATACTTTCTGACATCCATAGGTTGAGATGAAGAAGGTATGTCAACTAGTGATTGGAATTGAGATGGGATGATAAACCTCAATTAAAGTTAAGATATATCCAACTTAGCAAATTAATTCCTGCTTGAATACACTGCAGTGAGCTCAGCTAACCTTATTGACATTCTTAGGGCTGGTTAAGATGGTCTAAAATGTCTTTAATTCAGATACATGCCACATTGGATACATCAGATTCATACTTATAATATTTTCAAGTTTAAAAATGGGTAGTATATTTATTGAGTATATAAAGAAGAGGAATATTGTAAAGGCCGCATAGGGACCAGTAAGTGCAGTACAAAAGCTAAACCTGTCAGACTGAGTTCTGGAGGGATCAGGTATAAACATGTTGCAACCAACCACTTGGGAATCCGCCTCTACTGTGCAGTGTCTTACATAGTTTACATAGCTGGTGGATGGTAGTTCTCTCTGAAGGCTCTGATCTTTGTTATTCAATAACAAGGAGAAAGATGTCTGAAATTTGTGAGATCGGGGAACAAGGTGTTTCGTGTTGAATTGACGCGTACCACTCACATGATCTAGTATTGCGCCATATTGCACCATTGTTACGCCTTCTTACAAATACGCCTCATGCCAACTCACGTGACACTTCATGACTACTTATGACTCATTCCGTGTCACTTCCGTACTATATTTAGCACAGAACATTCTAGACATGCTTACATATACATGGTCTGTGCACGCTCTCCTTATGTATATAAACCTATGTACTTCACCTCAATACATTGGAGACTTCTCTAGTCTTATTACTTACATCGGGGGAGGGATGAAGAAATGCCAAGCAATGGTCAGCCCTCGTCAGGCTTGATCAGGATCAGAATGTTCATCATGTCCCCAATAATGATGATACGCATTGGCAGGCCTGATCAACCTTGCCGAAGGTGCCAGTTGTTGCCCACTGTATTTCAATCTTCACAGAGGTTGGGAGGCTTGCAACATTCCATGGTTCAGAGATCGAGACATTGATACTTTCAGATGTGTTACACATACAACACATGTAATGGTGCTGTATTATTGCTCTTTCAGAATGCAGAGGGTGATTTACCACCGTGTGTTGGTTGAAAGGTTGCCGGATGATCCAGAAATTCAACGAGGCTGTTGTAGAATTGGTGAGAATCAGTGATGGTATCCGTTCGCGAGAATGTTGATGCTGAGGACAGGGCAAAGCGAAGCTGAGAAAGATTAGGAAAGGTCCACCTGTAAGCTAGGCTGCTCACCTGTGTTGCCGTATAAACCACTGAAGGGATTGTTACGCTTTGCATCCCATGAAGGTGAGCATTGCCACCCCGACTACCTCCAGCTTGAGGATCCTTATCTACCAAACTTGGGGAGAGGAATATGTGCTTGAATGCCTGGGTGAAGAATGAGTGCAAGAAGCCAATTTGAGTCTCGCAAAGAACATGCCTTAACCAAGATGTCGCTCCGGAAGAGACCATCCCATGGATCTGACTCATCGTACTTGTAATTGCGATAAATAAAGATGGGCCATTGATCGCCTGGAACAATATATTCGCCATCACGTAGCTGCTGCCTGACCCTATTAACTTGACTTAGCTGATAGATAGAAGCACCTGGATAGCATGCGGGCTTACTGTGGATTGCTCCAATCCATCGTGGCAGGACAAAGCAGAGTGCCGGTCGCATCATGGTTGAAGCTCGGGTACCTTTGACATTTCGAGCAAGAGGGGGCATCAGAGGGGCACCGTGAGGTGCAATCCAGTCGATTATAGTGGGCTTCAGAGTCTTAGTATCAGCAGCGCGTGCGCCATCGGCCCCTTTCTGAAGCTAGAGACAATTTGTGAGATTTAGTTTTGGGTAGATGGGTTCTTACTCACGCTATCGCCAATAAAACAAAGCTCCTCCTCAGACGCATTCATTACACGCTCTTCGAGACCAGGAGCCATTCTGAACAGAGCCTGTAAGACCTTCAACTCCCTTCTTTCCCTAATTGCAGGACAGTTAGACTTGGATATTTCAAGTTATGAATGGGTTTGGAAACGCACTCGAAAGTCAAACCAGCCTCGTTCACGTCCTCGATGTCTGCCTCAAGAAGGCGAATAACACCATTGGCAAGCAAGGAGTTGATGTTGCAAAGCGCATGTATTGTCCTATTGAAATGGCGGCCATGGTGAACAAGCAGGTTGGAATGTGCACTGGCCAAAACGCGCTATGAGTATGGCATAAAAAATGGGAAGCTTGCCACGTACGGTCGTTTGCGAGGAGCGCACTCTAGAGCAGTTGAAGCTTTCCGACGACGTCCAGCTGTCTTTGGCTTTTCCGTCGCTGGAGCGTTGTTTTCCTGATCCGTGGTGGACATGGCCTTTGGGTTCGGGGTACAGGTTTTTGATTCAGCTGAGGGTATGCCACTTATCTATTGGAGAATTTTGATGCATTTTTTTGTTGGGGTGGAACTAAGGTCAGGGTGAATTGCACTAAAGTGTTCTGTCGCCCAGGAGCGGTATCTTTGGCCACACCGGTACTGAGCTTCGGAAGCTACGATTGGCGGAATATTGTATTTGGGTTTATTTGGGTCGAAATCCCTGCCAATAGTGCCTGACCAAAGCGCCGGCTCTGCGTTGTTGTGCTTTGTTTGCCCTCATATGCACCCTCATTATCGCTTTGGATGTTGCGACTTGGGTCGTTTCAGGAATTTTTGGGGACAACCACCAGGATAATATAAAATGGTACGCACTATGCTTTCCAAAACTCAGAACTTTTGAACATTTTCACATTCTCTTTGCACTCACTGCAATGCCTAGGCATTCTCGAGATTCGCTCTCATTGAGGAACAACCCCGCCACTCCACCTTTAACACGTCATGCTAGAGGAATATCGAACATTCTGATGCATGGGCGTCGGAACTATACCCCTCAAAGGAGCCCGATTCACCAATATTCAGGCGATCTGGGTGGCTCAGCTACTTCAACTCTCCGCCGCTTCCAAAGTTCAAGTCCACTGCTGTCTAACGCAAATGAACTTACATCCGGCACCATCCCATATGGAATCTCTGTCAATCGCTGGCCCTGCGACTTGCCATCCTCTCGCATCTGCACACCCCCTACCCCAATTCTCATCCCTCGTCGAGACTTGTCTTCCTCGCCCTCGCCCTTCAACCTGGACGAGGCCGCTAGAAACTCTCCTGTCTGCGCAACCCCCTCCAATGGATATACCAATGCTTTCTCCTCCGACCGATCTCCCTCCTTGGGATATGTAAGCCCTGGCCATCGATTTGGGTCCACATCCCCCGACCCACCCCCTCCAAATCAGGTGGTTTTCCTAATGGACCGGTTAGGTATGCCCTACTTCATGCTTATGTGCATGCACAGGATACTAACCATTTTTATATCTAGGTTCCAACGGCCTTTGTATCTATTAGGAAGTAACAAACCCTCTCCTAGCACTATTAGATCCCCGCCCCGTTGTCTCTGAGAGATACCGCCCTGCATTCTGCAAGGTAGATTTCAGTAAAGGTGTGTATTCCCCGCATGTTTCTGTTGATCCCAGCGAATGATAACCATTGCAGAAATCATGATACAGACGTTCAACCCACGGGACCTATGGACCACAGCTATCCTTTGGATGCACGTTGATGCCCGTACACCCTGGGGTGGACTATTTGAAGCCCAATTCCAACTGTTCTGCGTCAAGTGTTGGGACTGTCATCACTATGTATCAAAGGTGTCCGCCGAACATCACGCATGCCCGGCCTCGAACACCCGATCCTCGCTAACTCTGCTTCCTAGCGACTTCAATCTAGCTGTTCACACCAACTCGGAGCTCTGGCGCGCCCTCAAAGAAAAATTCTCTGGAGTCAATGTTCTAGGCCTTACCGAAGAGGAGCTAGAGGTGTATTTTGTTCGCTGCATCCATTGCAGAAAGGTTATGACACGCGCTTCTGCATTTTTCCACGATGATTCTGTGGAGAGACCACCCACTAGTTAGTAGACACCTGCACTTATAAGTGTTCTATAATAGAGAAGAAATTGCATGCTTTAACGATTACATACTGAGCCTAGACTGCCTACAGAAAAAAAAATACACGAGAGGGATTGTCGAAGCATATACACTAATCATACACAAGCCGTGCAATGACCCAAAACCCTTGAGCTGCAATCACTTCGAACTGGCTAAACACTCCGAATCAAATGTCAAATGAATCCTCCTCCTCCTCCTCCCAGCCAAGTGAGGCTTTCAGAATTGTATACGGATGCATGTTGCTATAGAGGGTTCGACAAATACCACGATACAACTCCGCCTCAAGGCCAAACTTCGCGTAAAAGGATTCTACATAGTCCATGCCTTCATAGCACTTGCAGTGGATCGTAGCCAGCGTCTCCTCGGCGTCTCTATCGCCCAGCGCCTGCATCTTGGTAGCAATTTGCCCCGTTCTAGTCAACAGAAGCTCAGCGGCAACATGGTCATAGGCGTCAACAGCTCTGAAGTGGGCCCGAATAACGTCCAGTCTCGCAGGGGACACCTGTGTGGAATACAGGTTTAGCGGTGTGGTTGCTGTCAGGTAGGTGATATGGACATACGAGTGGAGCCTGCTCGGAAGGAATATTTTTAAGTACATTGGTCGGTTCGTTGCCGTGAAAGGCTTCGAAAGCAGCCTCTAGTTCTTGAAGTTGAACTTGAGAAACATCAGGCAGTCTGCTTTCGGGCCGGCGTATGATGAGCTATGGAATTCTAGCGTCAATGAAAACTTACATTGCTTCCACTGAGCTGCGATATCCTGGTAAGAATGGCGAACACCGACACAAACAAATGATTCACTTACCTGTTCCCTGATATGCTGGAAAATGAGTCGCCACTATCAGACTGTTCAGACAAAGAAGAACTGGAAACAGGCAAGCCCTGAACACGAAGAGGCCGCGGCCGCTCGAGTGGACTAGCGTTCTTTTCAAGCAACTCCTCTGAGTTGTCACAGCGAGGAGACTGCTTGCTATCTTGAATGACCAGGTGTCCAAGCCTGTCACGAACATGGTCTACAGAGGCAATGGCGGGCGATGGCATGGCTGAAGAGGGGATTTGATGGTGGGAGGGACAGGGGAAGGCGAAGGCGACACTGCCTTGGCACTCCTCTGCCATGGCGGTGGCCGGGTCACGCCAGCCGAATCGGTATATTCTAAAAGCTGGCTATCTAGCAATCTCGACCACATCAGGATTCTCAGGCTGCCAATACCTCTGGACGTTCAAAATTAGGTTGTCCCCCAAAAGCTCATGAAATCCCACATGGTCCAGGGCGCCAGGCACACTTCAAGCTGTATTTTGGTTTCAACATTTAAAAGACTGAGAGGTTCCCCAGGGCTAGGCCTTTCTTAGTCCAATACACGCTCTCCACAACTGCTACTAGTAGATTCACATGGTTTGTCGCCTGTAGCTCTGCGGGGAATTGGAAAAGCTGCAGTTTGGATTAGGTTGAAATTCCCCGCCGTGTATCTGCACCATGCTAGAGCTGATCTAGATGAAGAATGGATCTAAGGACAGCGAAACTGGTAAGCACCCATTCCAATTAGAACTAGTCTGCACTGCCACTTTGAATGATGAAAGCATTCCTTCATTCGCAGTTTCCACTCTAGTGCCCTCTACAATCAAGTGGAGTACTCCCCTAATGCCAAATGCCTACATTCCCCCTTGATTGCGTTGAACCCAATAACGCGTCAAGCGTGGGCCGCCATTCGTGGTGCGCTGGGCACAAGGTTGGGGTCGGCACAGTGAGGGTTGAAACGACCTTCCTTTGGATGTCTGACTCTAATAGTGGCAGTCCAGGCTGTTCAAATAGAATGGCTAGTTCAATTCACTAACAAATGGTTCAGTTAACAGGTCTGTAGTATAGCGTATGGGTCAGTAGTATAGTAAATAGAGCTTATTTTACGCCAGTTTAGGGTGATTTGAACCGCATAAGTAGGAGTCCAGGGCGCGTTTGTTATCCACGGCCATAGGACTCTGAAAGCACCGCATCCCGTCCGATCTGCGCAGTTAACCAGAGTGCCGCCTAGTTAGTACCACGGTGGGGGACCACGGGAATCCTGGGTGCTGTGGTTTTGCTTTTGGTGCGGCTGGGTAGTCAGACTTGTACATTTATGTTGCTTCTATTTACTTGTCATTAGTAATGTAACTAGGCTATAATGAAATGATGTTGATAAACCAAACCCGAATCTGTTTTGAATTTATTAAACCCCACCCAAGTTAGGGTTAGCCACTCAGTCAGGTATGCAATGTTGGGGTTTAGGCTAGGTGAGTTAGTAAGTAGGTGGTAGTAAGGGCTTAGGCTAGGTGAGTTAGGTAGTAGGTGGTAGTGAGGGCTTAGGTTAGGTGAGTTAGTTA
>CALYLX010000128.1:2057500-2060202 GCA_944990035.1 Clitopilus passeckerianus
TAAGCATATCTCCATAAAGCGGAGAAAAGAAACTAACAAGGATTCACCTAGTAACTGCCGAGTGGCGGGAAAAGCTCAAATTTAAAATCTGGTAGTCTTTGGCTGCCCGAGTTGTAATCTAGAAGCGTTATCAGCTGGACCGTGTATAAGTCTCCTGGAATGGAGCGTCATAGAGGGTGAGGCTCCGTCTTTGACACGGACTACCAGGGCTTTGTGATGCGCTACCGAAAGTCGAGTTGTTTGGGAATGCAGCTCAAATGGGTGGTAAATTCCATCTAAAGCTAAATATTGGCGAGAGACCGATAGCGAACAAGTACCGTGAGGAAAGATGAAAGAACTTTGGAAAGAGAGTTAAACAGTGCGTGAAATTGTTGAAAGGGAAACGCTTGAAGTCAGTCGCGTTGGCTAGGAATCAGCCTTGCTTTTGCTTGGTGTATTTCCATAGTTGGTCAATTCGGCTTATCAATTTTGACCGGTGGAAAAAGGCCAGAGGAATGTGGCATCTTCGGATGTGTTATAGCTTCTGGTTGTATATCGGTTGGGATTGAGGAACTCCAGCACGCCGCAAGGTCGGGGTTCGCCCACGTTCGTGCTTAGGATGCTGGCGTAATGGCTTTAATCGACCCGTCTTGAAACACGGACCAAGGAGTCTAACATGCCTGCGAGTGTTTGGGTGGAAAACCCGAGCGCGTAATGAAAGTGAAAGTTGAGATCCCTGTCGTGGGGAGCATCGCGCCCGGACCAGATATGCAGCGGCTCAGCGGTAGAGCATGTATGTTGGGACCCGAAAGATGGTGAACTATGCCTGAATAGGGTGAAGCCAGAGGAAACTCTGGTGGAGGCTCGTGGCGATTCTGACGTGCAAATCGATCGTCAAATTTGGGTATAGGGGCGAAAGACTAATCGAACCATCTAGTAGCTGGTTAACGAAGTTTCACTCGGGGATAGCTTCATGCTCAGATTTATGTGGTAAAGCGAATGATTAGAGGCCTTGGGGTTGCAACAACCTTAACCTATTCTCAAACTTTAAATATGTAAGAGCGAGCCGTCTCTTGATTGGACCGCTCGGCGATTGAGAGTTTCTAGTGGGCCGTTTTTGGTAAGCAGAACTGGCGATGCGGGATGAACCGAACGCGAGGTTAAGGTGCCGGAATTTACGCTCATCGAGACACACAAAGGTGTTAGTTCATCTAGACAACAGGACGGTGGCCATGGAAGTGGAATCCGCTAAGAATTGTAACAACTCACTGCCGAATGAACTAGCCCTGAAAATGGATGGCGCTTAAGTGATACCACATCTGCCGTGTCGGTCTCGAAGTACTGAGTAGGCAGGCGTGGAGGTCAGTGAAGAAGCCTAGGCAGTGATGCTGGGTGAAACGGCCTCTAGTGCAGATCTTAGTGGTAGTAGCAAATATTCAAGTGAGAACGAAGACTGAAGTGGAGAAAGGTTGTGGTAACTGCAGTTGGACATGGGTCGATCATCACCAAGAGATAGGGAAGCTCCGTTTCAAAGTGTGCGTTTTTCGTGCCGCCTATCGAAAGGGAATCGGTTAAAATTCCGGAACCAGGATGTGGATCTTTAACGGCAACGTAACTGAACTTGGAGACACTGGCAGGGGGCTAGGAAGAGTTTTCTTTCTCGCCCATGATCTATAACCCTGAAATCAATTTGTTTGGAGCTAGGGTTCAATGGCTGGTGAAAGCTGCTACCTCTGTTGTGTCCGGTGCGTTCTTGACAGTCCTTGAAAATCCAAGGGAATGAATAATTTTCACACCTGTTCGTACTCGCATGCCGCAGCAGGTCACCAAGGTGAGCAGCCTCTAGTTGATAGAACAATGTAGATAAGGAAGTCGGCAAAATAGATCCGTAGCTTCGGGGAAAAGGTTGGCTCTAGAGGTTGGGTGTGTCGGGCCTTGGTTGGAAGCCTCGGGACCTAGCTAGGACTGCTTGGGGGGTAACCTCTAGGTGGACTTGGCCGGGACCTGATGGTGGATGGCTTGGCTGCCCTTCACGGGGCGTCCGGCGCACGGCAACAACCAACTTAGAACTGGCAGTACGGACAAGGGAATCGACTGTCTAATTAAAACATAGCATTGCGATGGCCAGAAAGTGGTGTTGACGCAATGTGATTTCTGCCCAGTGCTCTGAATGTCAAAGTGAAGAAATTCAACCAAGCGCGGGTAAACGGCGGGAGTAACTATGACTCTCTTAAGGTAGCCAAATGCCTCGTCATCCTGGTGGTAGCGACGCATGAATGGATTAACGAGATTCCCTGTGTCCCTATCTACTCTAGCGAAACCACAGCCAAGGGAACGGGCTTGGCAGAATCAAGCGGGGAAAGAGAGACCCTGTTGAGCTTGACTCTAGTTTGGCATTGTGAAAAGACATAGGGTGTAGAATAAGTGGGAGCTTCGGCGCCGTTGAAATACCACTACCTTTATCGTCTTTACTTATTTCAATGAGGCGGAGCTGGGATTAACGTCCCACCTTTTGGCTTCAAGGTCTTTTACAGGCCGATCAGGGTTGAAAGACATTGTCGAGGTGGGGAGTTTGGCTAAGGCTAACACATCTGTTAAAAGATAACGCAGGTGTCACAAGGGGATCTCATCGAGAACAGAAATCTCGAGTAGAACAAAAGGGTAAAAGTCCCTTGATTTTGATTTTCAAGTGTGAATACAAACCATGAAAGTGTGGCCTATCA
>CALYLX010000131.1:0-66146 GCA_944990035.1 Clitopilus passeckerianus
AAGCTTCCATTCCATTGACTCATGTTTGTCCACAGAGGAGTTTGGCATATACTTGAACTACGTTAGGAAATTGGGATTCGAAGAGACCCCTGACTATGACTTCCTGCGGGAACTGTTCGCCAAGGTTCTCAAGAGCAGTGGGGACATTGAAGATGGCGTCTACGATTGGAACCTTTTGAACGGTGGCAAAGGCTGGGAGCCTAGCACGGTAACTAGAGGGCTTTGTGCGTGCTGTATTCTCATGACGCTAACGATTAAAACAGACTGGTGGCCAAAGCCCAATGATCACACAAATGCAAAATGCCGGACTCCTACAAGACCAACGACGTAGGGAGCGCCACGAGTCCGACAGAAGGAGATCCCAAGCCAACGTCATCCCACCTTCGCAAGCGCTGGTTCGCAATGGCTCAAAACAACGGCGTGGGCCTCAAGGGGCGCTCACGCCTGGTGGGCCAGGACAATATACGCCTCATTCAGCCGCTGCACAAGTCAACGTTCCCATTGGCTCACCAAACCCCAGCGCTCAACATCCCTATGCTACTCCGGGCGCAGCTGGATATGAATATGGGCAGGATGGATACAATGGACCTCAGTACGGACGTGCTTCTCCGATGGTTTCCTCTGTCGGTGCTGCTCCTCCCGCCCTTAGTGCCGTACGCGCGCAAGCAGGTGACGTTGGGGCTTCCCATGGTGCTGGATACGATGGACACGGTGATGACGCACATCAGAAGTCAGGTTTACTCAGGATCCTTACCTGCCGATGTTAAAACACTGTTGTTCTTTGTTGTTGGTCTGTTATCCTGCTACGCCTCCTTCCAAAGCTGCTTCATTCTCCCTACTGCTTTCTTGGTTACGCTTCACGCTTATGCCCCCGTTACGTCTAGCATTCTGCACGCGTCATTTCTTTTTGTTTCTCTACGTTTCATTACATTATACCCGTTACAAAAGTTCCAATTAATTGTGGTGGTGGTTTGCGACTCCATGTTTTTTCACAAAATGCTGTCACAATTGGGATTGATATGCGATTACTGAGGATATATATATATATTACTGGAATATTCGTTTGGCTACGCAAGATATCAGTGAGCTTCTATTATCGAAGTAGGGGTGATCCTTGCTTAGTTGTCAGTCATCGGCGTTTTTGTTTTTTATAGGTTCTCTTGATGTTTCCTGCTAACTGCATCAAGAGAAACAAGGCTGCAGATTTGAATGTAAGCCATACCACTACGTCTTTCTTTTGGACCAGCTTCATTGGCTTTTAAAATAGGAGTTTCCTCCTTCGTAGAAATTGGAGGGGTGCCGCTCGCCGCCCTGGGGCTGGCGCGCCTCGATTGGATCTCCTCTAGGTTGTTCACGGTAAAAGTATCAATGATTGCTGGATCATGGTCCACGGCCTGTTGAGCTTCGCTGCTTTGCGGTTGATCGACCGGAAGGTCCCATGGGGGTTGAACTTGCGCCTCTTCATTCATCGCCAAGACCGTGGGGAACAACCGGCGGAGCGCCTTTTCATCCACCGTAATACCCGAGGGGAATTTCGATGCTAGCTATTCAAAAATATTAGAGGCTCAAATGACGGTGGCCCCAAACAAACATACATGTGAGAGTCCTGGGATATTTATAGTCAGGACAGAGGAGGCTTGTGGTTGGGGAGAGGATGGCCGAATAGCCTGAGCTTCGTCCAACTTCCTTTCGAGAGCGGTAATGAGCTTCTTTTGGAGCTCGTTGACCTCTTCTTCTTTCTCCCTGAACCTATCTTCCAGAGCCCGAACCTTGGCAGCTCCTTCTTCAAGTTGAGCGTCCTTCTCTTTAAGCTGTAGTTCTTGCGCCCGAATTGTTTCCGCCTGTTTTCGAAGCTTTTCTTCCTTAACTCTGAGTTTCGAAGCCTGCTCCCTTATTATAGAAGTGTTCAGAGGATCAGGTGGAGCAGATGAAAGAGCGCGTCGTTTTGCAGCCGTAGGTTGGTGTGACTCCGAGGTTGATGTACAAGCGTCCTCCATGGCAGCATAGTTGTCGTCCATGGCGCGGTTCACTGCTTCCGTTAGCCCGCCGACGCCGGCAGAAACCGTTGTCCCGCTCACTGGTGTGAGAGGGGAAGAGTCCGAGATGGATCTCAGGAGAGGCTGTACCCGTTTACGTGTAGGAATTGAAGCAGAATCAGCGAAGGGTGCCATCGCCCGCTTCTTGGGACGTCCAGGTTTACCGCTACCAGAGGAGCTGGCTAACTGTGTGATGACACTGAGTCGTGAATTGGGCCTTGATGCGCTCCTCCCACGCCGAATAGAATTCTTTGGGTGAGGTCAACAGTTGCGTAGGAAATAAGTAGCTCAACTAATACCTGGTTAGCTCCCACCGATATTTCTGCATCTTTCCGCTTCTTTACATTTGAGGAACTGTCCGACATATCGACGAAATCTAGGCGCTCGCGTTTGCGTTTGTGGGGAGTAGCATTCGGAATTCCACTTGTGGATGAGTCGCGAGGAATTATAGAGAGAGTGGAGTTGAGTGATAGGGGACTGTTGTTTTCAGGAGACATCTCGCCCATTTCTTTGGCCTATATGGGTTTATCAGCTTGGAGAACGTCACTTCAGAGGGAGGGGGTCGACCTTATCATCGTACCAGCCGTAGACAGCAAAATGATGGTTTGCAGGCTTGCAATTTCTGTACTCCAGAGCCAGGTGCACTCTTTGATGTTGATTGTCGGGTTTCGTTCCATTGCGCTGGCTTTCAACGTAAGCATCGTGTCCCTCGTTGTAGATTCGCAAACCATTCATATGCCTGGTGTGAAATATTTTATGGGATGAGTCTTGAGCGACCAACAGTAACGCATCGACCACATGCACTCGGCTGCGTTCGAGAAGGTGGTGGTAGCATGTCCCCCTGCGGCACGACTTGCAGCCAATGATCTTGTCCCCGCGGGTGTAGTGGTTGTGTCCAGGTTTTGGCAACGAACATGATTTTGGTTCGGATGTCTAGCAGCCAGAAAAATGGTTAGTGTGGATGGAGCCGGCTGTGAATTATATCTTACACTTGGGTCTGATTCGTTTCGATTTAACTGCAAACATGCAGCGTGGAACACACCCAGGGCGGGAGGCATATCACTATTGACAGGAACCACTGTCAACGAGACAGACAGGATCCCAGTTACAGGAAGGAGACCCACCTGAATGTAATTTCGTTGTTTGTGTATTCTGACAGCAGAGCTCTGGCGGTGGCTCTTGTCTGCAGAAGTTCCTGAAACGGCCTGCATTGTACAGGGTCCATGTCTGCACCACATTTGCAGGTCCTACCCTCCACGAAGCACCCGGAACAGATGGCAAATCCCTCCCCAGGGATTACTTGGCTGTCGACAGTATCAACATCAACACATAATCTGCATTCAAAGAAGCTTTGGAAAATGTCGCCATGACAGAAATCGCAATGAGGTGGGGCAGTTACATTCGGTGTCGCTTGTGTAGAATCAGTTGTTTGAGAGGCTGATGTCGATACCAGATGAGTAAATCTAGTATGATCTGGTGTATACTCTTCGGACAATATGTCCTCAAAGAGCTGCAATAGAATCTTGAGGCCGTTGTGGCGAGCGGGCCCAGGTTTCTTCGCCTTTAGACCATGGAGGTGCTTTTCCAACTTCTTGATGGAAGCCAGAAGATTATAATAGATTGTCAACTTTACGCGGTATATTTCTGGGCGACAAACTCTTTAAGATGGGTCAGTCTCGGAGTTTTTAGGAGATATAGGTAAATAGGTGCACCTCCGGTATAATGGGAGTTCATGATAATATGCAGTCTTTAAGCCCTTCAAAGTCATTCTGGACCAAGAGGTCTTGATCGTCAATCCACCCTTGTTGACGACTTGGTGAGAACTTCGACGCGGAACGAGGACTAGGTCTCCGAGCTTCTGCTCAGCTATATAAACAGTGAAGGGGGCAGCCGCAAGTTCTGTCATAGTAATGACATGGTTCTCGTGATCAAGTTCGCGGTGAATTGTTCGGAAGTATCCAGACACGAGGGGTGCATCAGAACTTGCAGTCATGGTCCAGATAGAAGAGCCGTCGTTCTCGGTGTAGCACATCAGATTTTGTCCAGAGGATGCACAGAGATCCTTGTGGCATGGTGTAAATGTCCCGCCTATTCCGAGATAGCACATCAGAGTTTCTACTTGATGCTGAACTCATGAAAGGGTATCAGCGTGGTGGATATAGTTAAGAAAATTAAAGGGCCTAACCTCCTTCGGAAGATCCTGCATGAGGTTGTCGGCAGAGTTTGGTAATAAAGATGAAGGTATGATACCATCTTTGTGAAGCCACTCGTTCCAGACCGGCGGGCATTCTACATCCTTTCCATAGAGGCGTTCCTCTTCTGCAGAATGGGTCAGTCGGTGTTGCCCTGTTAAACTTGGGAGAACGTGATTACCCTCAAGAGCAGGCAAAGGGGGTGCGGCGCGTGACTTCTCGAAGAAGTCACGTATTGAGGTCGTACTATCCGCTCTGTTGTGGATGTTGCGGACATGGATCACTTTGACGCCCGAAAAAGCCCAAATGAGCACGATACCGAACACAATCTTTGAACTGACCTTGAGGTCCATGATCAACGAGCCAGTTAGGAGTAAACATATCCATTGGCCATCCCTCTTCTTGATGAAAACCTTCGATAATGACTGGGAGCCCGTCGTTTTCATAGAGCTCTATTCCGGCCTTTGCATCCTTTAGGGGAAACCGACAAACGGCGTGAAAGTTATGGCTGGATTTGAGAAGATCCTCCAAGGAGCTCTCCAGTATATCCATCTCTAATGAGATAGGCTTCGAGCGAAAAGCTCAGAAGCTTGCGAAAGGCGATTTTGGCAAAGCTTTCACTGGCACTAAACAGCTGCAAGGTCACCGTGATGGCAAGCGATTCAGAGGGTGCTTTCCTTTTTCGTACGCCTGCACGTGAGTGGCTTTGCTCATCTCCATTGGGCAACGACGCCCCCAGCGCCAACTTCAAATGAGGTCGCCACCCAACACTACCTTGCACTTGCATGTTTCTTTCACGGAGATATGATGAACTAGCGAGAGCTCTAATGCCCTAGGCCCATCATGAAAATTTAAAGGCGAACAGCGTGCCCTACTCGTGTTCAATTAAGTAGTATACCTCCGCTGAATTTGCTATGCCATTTAAGCAGATTCGTGCCTTCAAAGGTAAGATCGATATGTTGCGGCCACTTTCATATTATACAAAATTGTCATTCATGCATCGTGTGCTTGAACGTCCTGAAAGTGCATGCAAGTGAAAGCGTTCTGATCAGATCAAAATTTCACTTGAGCCTCATTCGATCAGCCGTCTTTCACCAAAACCCAGCACCCGACAATGTCACGGCCAGAACATATAGCACCCCCGGAGTTTGTGCGTTATACATATGATCTATAATGCCAAGCTTGATTGCTGAACTTGCTGCAGTATTATGGCGACACTGAAGCCAAGAAATATACTCAAAAGTTGGAAAAATCTTGACTGGGCGAAGGAGCGACTAACGATACATGTCTAGCACTCGGATACAACAAATTCAAGCGGAAATGACATATCGAGCACTGGAATTGCTTAATCTCCCCCCGGAAGAACCAGCGTTTCTTCTGGATATTGGCTGTGGATCGGGGCTTTCTGGAGAAATCCTGGAGGAAGAGGGATATATCTGGGCTGGCGTAGATATTGCTCCCAGTATGCTCGGTCAGTGAATATGATAGACCAGACGGGAACTCAGCTGAATATACGCACAGAGGTCGCAATAGATAGAGAAGTGGAAGGAGACTTGTTCCTCCAGGACATCGGCCAAGGTTTTGGCTTTAGACCAGGAAGTTTTGATGGTGCAATAAGGTCCGTACCTGTTCACATCGACCAAGCTCTCTATCAATCATCATTCAGTATATCCGTCCTACAGTGGCTTCTAAATGCCGAAACTTCACATCCTACATCTTCCCCACCACACCGTTTGACTCGATTCTTCACCACCCTTCATTCCGCCCTCAAAAATCCATCAAGAGCTGTTTTCCAGTTCTATCCATCCTCAGATGACCAGATACATCTTATTACATCAATTGCCCAGAAGGCTGGGTTCGGCGGAGGTGTCGTTGTTGATTACCCCAATTCAAACAAAGCAAAGAAGATTTACCTCTGCTTGTTCGTCGGTGGAGCAGGGCAACAGCAACTACCGAAAGGTCTAGAAGGGGAAGGGGAAGGTGTAGACGACAGTGTGAAATTTGAGAAACGCCGCGAAAGGCAAAAACTGAAGTCCAAGTCCAGGAAGCGGTCAAGCGTCAAGGACCGCGATTGGATCATCAAGAAGAAAGAGGTATGTGCAATCTCTATTGTGCAGAAATCAATACTAAACTGTTCTTAATAGCTATATCGACGGAGGGGGAAGGAGGATGTACCCCGAGATTCAAAATATACGGGACGAAAACGTCGTGCAGTTTTCTAGTTTGTTGTACCTTTACTGTTTTTCATGTCCGTTTGACGAAGATATGCTGGCATTCCGCCACCGCGTCCTTTATCCCAGATCTGATGAATAGGCCTTGTAAGGCAGCCATGCTGACCCGATTTCCCGCGTCCATCTGCACCCTGACCAGCTCTTGCATAGAATCGGCGAGGTTTCGTAATTCTTCCCCCGAAACCGACGGGTCGTCCTTGTAGAACTGCTCGAAGAGATTCCTGGCCTGAACGGGTGTGGCGTCATCGACAAGTTCTAGCATATCCACTCGTCCGGGTCTGATGAGGGCAGGGTCCAGTCGTTCGAGATGATTCGTTGTCAGGAAGATGATCCTCTCTTCACCGGAGGCAACACCATCTAGAGCGTTGAGGAATCCTGAAAACGTCACAGATGACTGGTAACTTGAGGCGACATTCAATTTGTGGCGTATCAATGTGAATATCAAAGTACTCACCCATCTTCAGATGTCTGTACTCGTCTGTTAAATGCTGCATCCACGTCTTCCATCAGAATAAAGCTCCGCTCCGGCGCGTTCGAGAGGAGATGTATAAGTTTGTCATCTGCAAGGCCTCGTTCCGAAAGATTTAGAAGGCATATGTCATAGCCCAAGGAACCGGCAAGGGCCTGGATGTATGATGTCTTCCCTGAGCCGGGAGGGCCATAAAGTAAGTATCCCCGTCGGTAGGGGATACCTGCAGTAGTTCCCCGGAATGAATTTGAAGGGTTCAAATTAAAAGCGAGGATCACTCACCCCGATCAGCGTACCACTGTCGTCTGTTTAGGAATGCCTTAACATCTTGCTCAATCTTGTCACTCAACCCTGGTTGCAACACCACACTTTTCAGTGGCCGCTTCCGCCGGGGTTGTCCAAATGGTCGCCATTCAATCCCCCATGCAGTGTGAATGACAAGTTTGCCTTCCTGGCCCCGCATGGCTAGATCCTTTGCTTCTGACAGAAGAGCTGGGAACAATGAACGGTCTCTTGACAAGGTCGTCAGTGTTATGGTTTCCCATGGCGTTCCCGACATTAATTGCATCGATCGTGTTTCTCGCTCACGCTTCACCTATATGGGCATAAGTCCTTCGTCCAGTCATTTCACATTGAGAAAAATAAACACCTGCATCCAAGCTCCTTTGTAGCGGAAATAATGAGTTCCTGGACCGGCCACTAGTTTGAAAAGAGCCGAAGAACTGCCATTTTTGCGTTGTTCAACCGTAGTTTCGACACTAAGGTGATGGCTCCGCATCCAGCCTGAGCGGAAAGAACGATTAGAAGCAGATGCATTGGCCTGGTGGGCCATCCAGCCTAAAAGCCAATCATATGCTCGGTCTTTGTTATTTACTTCCAGGTTGACAAGCATCCTCCGTCGCAGAGCAGTAGTTCCGAGAACGAGGCCTTGACGAAGGACAGTCAGCCCAACACCGACACCCTACGAAACGCGTGAATACGTGATAGTTGGATATTCCGTTCATTCCCGTACCATAAGACCAAATCCAGCTTGGAAATATGGGCTACACTTGATATAAATAATTAATTGTCGTACATGGCGGAGATTGCTTTGGACACGTACTTGTTCTCAAGAAAAGTGCTAATAAAGCTTGTACTACTCCCGGTACCCTCTGGAGCAACAACTTTAGCAACATGTGTTGTTGCCTCCCTCATTTGAGAGTCCATAGTAGGGTGAATAGAGGCCAACCGTTGATGCTCGTCCACGCGTTTGAAATTGAAGCTGTGACGAAACTTTCAGGCCAAGTTGTTTGGCGCCGCGTCTCCAACCAAATAGTCCTTTCACCACTTACCCCACTATACTCTGATTATCCCACTGTCGTTCGTTCGCAAACATGGGTAGGCTGGCAGAAATGCAGCGGAAGCTCTTGGAGGTGAGTTTCCTTCCTATTTGTCTCTGAAAGTTTGACTAACAATACTGTCTGAACGCAGCAAATGATGGGACCGGAGGCAATGGGCGTCGCAAATGCCAACCTAACCTGGTCTGACGAAAAAGTCTGCAGAAATTTCTTGTGCGGCACTTGCCCGCATGCGCTTTTCACCAATACGGTACGCCTTATATAGGTCATTGTACCTGCTCAGTGCTCGATAGCTGACTTGCATGCACACAGAAAATGGATCTTGGCGCTTGCCCCAAATCTCACACAGAGAGGTTAAAGACTGAGTTTTTGGCTGCCAGAGAACAGACTCCCAACGACCCCATATTCCATCGCTTCCAGATGGAGTATGAGGCGAATATTTTCGCATTTGTGGACGAATGTGATCGGCGAATTCGTGCTGCCCACAGAAGATTGGAAAAGACACCTGAGGAGAATGCCAAAACTACCAATCTGGTATGTCCCATCCATGTATCATGTGGCTTACAGGCTGATGACCATTACGCCCATAGATGAGAGAGATTGCCGAAATTGAACTTGCAATTCAAGGAGGCACGGAAAAGATCGAAACTCTAGGTGAAACTCACGAAACATTCGCAAAATATGGTTGTACTGACTTAGTACAGGCGAGCAAGGTAAAGTGGACGAATCTATGCGCGAAATGGCTGCCATCGAGGCTCTCAAGAGTGAAAAGTCCGAAAAGGAGGTCAGTCCACCTCGCTTATTATTCCAAGAAATTCTGTTCCTAACATTTTCGATACAGCGCGAGTTACAGCAGTTGACAGACACGTCAGGTGCATCAGGACATCAGAAGCTAAGAGTCTGTGATGTCTGTGGTGCCTACCTTTCCGTGCTGGACTCTGACCGACGTCTGGCTGACCATTTCGGTGGTAAAGTCAGTGTGCCTTGTTGCTGTTCATATGATGACTGTGCTAACATGTGTTGCGATAGATGCATTTGGGCTATCACGAACTTCGCAACATGCTTGCCAAATTTAGAGAAGAACGTGAGAAAAGGAAGATGGGGCCTCCTAGCTCAACACCGGTTCAAGCTGCAGCTGCTGGGACCCCTGCTCGTTCCGGAGAGCGTGGCGGCGACTATCGGTCGACTCGTGGTGGCGAAGAATATCGGGATCGAGAACGAGGTGATCGTGATCGTGGTTACGAAAGGCATTCTTCATCTCGATACGAGTGAGTATTGAATCTTCGCCACGTTGTTTGTGTGAGAATGCATTAACTCATCTCCCATAGTGATCGACGAAGAGACAGAGAGCGTTCGCGAAGCCCCGGTCGAAGGAGATACTAGTTGTACGCAGTGTAGCCATGTTTGTTCCATTCTCACTTCCATATTTGAGATGCTCAGTAGCACGCCACAAATTGTGCAACAGGGCCGTGGACGATTGTTTGACTGATAAAAGGCAGTTCGACAGAGTAAATTAGGAATTATGAATTGATATTTCTTATAAAATCGGATGCGGAAGCGAAGGAAACTCCTGGACGACGGGGTTAATGGTAGTTGTGACATTTTGTGACGACACCTTGCAGAGGGGCACGCTGAGGGCTGTAGTGACGGAACTTGCGCCCTACCGGGTTTTCAACCAAGCCCCACCTCTTCACTTTCCACCTTCACGATCTCTATATAACATATTCACATCCTTAGGTTTTATTTTGTTTTCGTAAGATTTGGGTTCCTTGTTGGCTTCAAAAACGAGTTAGAAATCTTAACGAACTTGGTAAATAGACACCTTTCTCGAGTTCATAGCGCGCTGACAATCCCTCCAAAAGTCCCTAACAACGATCTAAGGTTTCTATCGGTCACTCATAATCTCTTTCAATCCTGGCTATTACAGCGTGAACCGACGGGCACGTTGCGCACAATTCTTACATTCAACCACCACAAGATCGTCTTTTCATCTCGGAATTCGTCCTAAGGAATCGATCGCCTTGATCCTTGCCTCTCGTTTCAAGCGCACGAGATTTCTGGCCCTACTTCTATCCAATTCGACGTAGTTTTGCGCGCTTTATAGCTGCTAGATTGAAACTCCCTAAACCTCAACCCTCACCGATGGGAACAGACCCATATCAACAAGCGATACAAAATGCAGAAATAGAGGCAATGGACATGGTTGAATCGATGCCACCTCCCGACGTATTACCCCCCAGTTTTGCTTCAAACCCGTTGGCCAACGGACACCTCCAGAACCAAGCCATGCAGGAGACCCTTCCTGTTTTCGCCGACATGACTGATCCTGCGGCAATGGTCACCTCGAACCATGTGCCAATATCTGACGCCGCGGCCAATGCAGCTTTTTTGAATGCAATGGACGTTGTCCAACCAAATGCAATCTCTGACGCCGCATTTATGTCAGGCACTATGTCCTCAAGTGATCCTTACGGCATGATAGCGCCTGTTGATAGTGCTATGGTGCTTGAGATGAATCAAGTAGTCGCACATGGCTCTGCTATCCCACCAGCCGCTCTCACAGAGAACATGCAGATGACGATGAGCACAATGCTCGAGCAGGCCCACATGCCCCCAGCCGTTCCGAATGCTCAAGTCCCCGTCAATCCAACAATGCCCACAGCGGCTACGCCCTTCATTAATCCCCGGTCCCTACACTACCTATTCATCAGGCAGATGCGATTACACTTCCGCAAGAAGAAGTAAGTACTCAGGCGGCCCTGGCCTCTATCGATGCTGTCAAGGAGATTTTGCACGAGTGCGTTCTTGATCTCTATATATGCGAATATTATTCACAAGTCCAACCTTGCTCAGCATTGAAAAGACTGCCAAGCACGCGCTCCAGGTCCTTCCAGGCGTGGAAGAGGTAACTGGTTCCAAAGTCACCAGCGCCATTCCTAGCATTGGCCATCTGAATGACTGCATTTCACAAGTGACACAGAAGTTCTCTAGCTTGCTCACCCTATCGTCCGCGCTGGAGTCAAGCGCATACACTCCACCTCTACAGTCGCCAAATATAGTTCTGGAGCAGAAGGAAAGCCCTCTCAGTTACCCGTCCACGTCTTCCTCTGCATCATCGCCGATGGAGTTACCTGCAGAAAACAGGAAACGGTGTGCATCTGAATTGGACGAGCGCCGAAGCGTCAAATCTTTGAAGAGAGAGTCCCCAGAGAATGTGCCGCTCTCAGTGTCTTATGCCGAGCCTTCAGCACCGACTCTTGACAATGCACAATCCTTCCCCATATCAGGCATGCCTCTGCCTAGCGGCACATCGCAAGCATCCGTGTCTCCTGGATTGGGCCCCTCGGTTTCTCCTACAGCCTCGTTTTCGACACGAGGCTTCGCCCCGGCGCTACCTCCGACTCCAACATACCCCTCTTTTAATAATGTTCCCATGCCTTCTCCGATAGAAAGCTCTTCTTCGTCACTATCGCATGGATCTATCGGTCCCCCGTTTCCTGGGCTTCAAACATCATGGTCAGATCCAGTGGTTCCGACTCGTCATCACCACTCGTCCTCTCTAGAGTCGTTGACAGGTGCCCAACTCCAATTCCCTACATCAGATCCTGCAACCCCAGCCATTACAGACACGATACCAAGCTTCCTGTCAAAAGTCGGTTCATCGCCAACCACCCCTAATACGGCTACAATGGGAGTGCCAATCGGGCGCATGTCACGTTCGGGATCAATCACGGGCACGTTTACACCTTTCACGTTTGGGGCGACACTAGAAAATGCCACCGAGCAAGGTAGCCTTTGGACGAATGGCTTCAATCGAGTGTCAGGCCAACTTCCTGCACAGCAGTCATCGCCTGTCTGGAATAATGGGGTGGAAACTACTAGTTCATCGTTATCTCCTTCACCCGTATCTGACCGGATAAACCTCGTGGCACCTCCGGCAGCTGCCAATCGCACATCCCCGCCCACTAACGACGACGAAGATGACGATTCTGATGATGAGGATGGCGGCCATGGGAGAAACTCACGCCAGGTAGGATTCATGTTTATTGAGCCAAGTTTTCCATCGCCTGACACATTTCTTATAGTCCGATGGATCGCACGGACCTTCAGCTGCAAACGACGTTCCTGTTGAATACCGTGCTGAGGTTGAGCGTATCTTCTTTGAGTTCCTCAACAGGATCTGCTCAAATTGTACGGGATTTTCTTTATTCCCGATTTACGCCCTGCTTATATGCGCTATTTAGTGGACGCTACTGATTCCAAAGGCGAACCAATCCATCAAACGCTCATGGCGAAGAAGATGCAGAGACTAGATGAGTCACCAGACTTCCGGCCTTTCAAGTTCCGCATACAAGCGTTCACTCATGCATTCCTGGAAGAGGTATGCAGATCCTGTTACATGACCCTTTCATGCGAGTTAAGTGCATATTTAGTTGGCCAAACACGGATATACAGATGACAAGATACCCATGAAGAAGGTCAGTAACCCGATGAACGTAGAAGTTTTGTGGGCTTACGCTTCTATGATGATAGGTCCGAAATTTCTTGTGGAGATCTCCATACATTCTACGCTTCAACGAGGATGGAAAGAAGGCCAAATCAAAAGGCAATCACATCTGGAACATCGAGGCAAAAAAGGTTGGGGAAGGGAAGTGGGAGTTCCGGCCTTTCCAGCGCAAACTTGCTGGCACGCCTCCAAGCATTGCATACTGCGGGCTCAAGTGGTCTTGGTCGCCACATGTTTGGGATCCGCAAGCATCCCTTTCAAATGCAGCCGTCGAGTATAGCTCGCCCTCACTACCGCTGTGGCTTTCGTGGAATCGGAATGTGCTTTCCGGGACTCCTCCACCAGATGCTGAGAGCTGTCAAATCACTGCCAATGCCAAGGTTAGCTGAGTCTCACCTATGATCGAGTGAATATACCCTAAAAGTATTCCAGTTCGTCCTAGACGGCCAAGACTGCAGCCTGTCTCATACTTTCAATTTGACCATCGCCCCGGTTAAATCTATTGAAAACCAGACTATCGCTCGTTCTCGACGCCCTTCCCTTGGAACCGAAGCACCGCGACGCACTGCCAGCGATTCTGTCCTTTTCCAAAATGTCCAGCGGTTAGTATGTATCTATCACTTGATCATGACAAAGCTAAGCTACCTTCTTCCATCTTAGGGCGAAGCCTAGGCCTGCCCCATCGTCTGCGGACAATCGTGTCATCCGCGTATTGCAGAGTGTTGCCCAACGAGTAACGGAGGAGGCTGTTTCCCAATCGGTCACTGGCTCCCCTCCAAAGGAAAGCGAATTCCAAGTCCTTGTGAGGCAAAAAGACGTCTTGGACCAATCTGTCGACGCCTTCGACAAGGCTTTGTCGGGCAACACCCTCATTGAGAACCGTCGTTTGGCGGTGGCAGCACAAAATGTTGTCGTTCAAGCAGCACATTCTGTCCTCGCAGATCGTACAGTCGCCAGCGGTGGAGTTCCAATCCAACATGCAGAATCCGTCGCAGTCAAGAACGTTACCGTCAGCGAACTCTCCGAAGCTACACAAGACGCCATCGCCCTCGCAGTCAAGCAAGAGGGCACAGCTTCCTCTGGAGTTGATATCATGGTGGCAGCAACAACAATTCTCAAACTTCGAACAGCAAACACCTCCTCTGAAAACTTAACCACTCACTCGTCGCTCCCCGGGCGCCCTAACAGCGGAAACACTAAGCGACACTCCAAAATATCAGCTCATCCACTTTCTTCGGTCACAGAATTTGCGGCATAATTAATTTACTTTTTTGGGACTTTTGCAGTACAATAGCCTTTTTCTCCTTTCCTCGGGTAACAAGGGACTCCTCGCTATGCTTTCGATATCTACCCGGGCTTATAGAAGGTTCAATGCTACCTACTTTTTCATTACGGATTTGCAATCTACGTGGCATTCTTGAGGGCAACAGGGAATATTAAAGGGCTCTGTAGTTATAACCATTTATTGCTCTACGAACAATGTATCACACATCATACATGCCACCGCGTCCATATCATTCATGTACGTACAAGCCAAACAACTCTTCTCCTCGTTAAAGCTGGGTGATGAGGTATCGTTGCATACACTAGGTTGGGAAGAACCCAGAAGTGTACCAGCGAAAGCGTGGCCTTCTTCTCGAGGGCCGAGTTGGCCGTCATCGAAATCACTGTCAAGGTTGTGGACCTCGTCCAGTCTCGTCAGCTGGAGCAGGCCGTGAGCATACATGCCTAGTTCTTCCATGGTAGCAGCCCCGTCCTCTAGAGCCTTTGCTTTGAACGCCAACTTTTGGCAAATTGTTGGGATTTTCCACTCTTGTTGTATCTAGTAGGATTATTTTGATTATGAAATTGCTAAGAGTTGGGAAGTATACCTTGACCATAATATCTTTGACGGTGGTTGATTTATCCACGTCGAAACGTATCTTCGCGCCAATCCCACGTGTTCGACGCAAGTGCCGAGTGTGTCGTCCGTTACTTCCATATACCGCGGATTTCTCAAGTTCGGAACCCTTCCCAGTCTTCGCAATCTGTATCACAGTGATAGATGTTGTACGCCACTCTAGGTTCCTGTTAACAGAATCATCACTTATAGTCGTATCTTGATGCGATTCCAAAACAGTATTAATCATACTTTTGCTGGGCACATTCCAGGCAAAGAGGAGGTTCCGTGATGTACATTGGTGATTGTTGCTTGTCCTCTGTGATTTCGAGAGTGATGGCTGGCCCGGTTTGGTAGCTACAGGTCCTATTAGTGTCGACCAAAGAGTGGTATTGACCGAGGGCGCACATTTTTTGGAGCACATCCCATTCATGGCGCTCCACCATTACTGCGACTGACGGAAGATCAATAGCAGCGTTGAAGTCGATAGCTGATAAATTATGAATGCAAAGTAGCTTGCTTGTATCCACAATTTCTGGCCGGTCAACTTCCGATGGATGATCTACCCATTCTCTCCAGGACTTTGCGAAACCAGTGTCAACGAGCGCATACAGGCCATCGTTAGTCAGCCTGGACTGAAGACCGCCGTAAAGGTATCGCAACCTCGACTTTTGGTGAGCAGTGGTTAGCGTCAGCTCCCCAGCTATGGTTTTGCGCTCTTACCTTTTCTTCCTCCGCTTTCTTACGAACTTCCCTCCTGCATTCCCTCTGCATTCCCTCGGAGGCCTCACAGACCGCACACGGTTCAAGGTGCACGGAAGGTGGGTCCCAATTTGGATATGAGGTCTGTAGCAAATCCCTTGCCTGGATTACCAGAATTAAATCATTGCCGGAACTAACAAGGTACAACAGACCTCCTTGGATATGGCTGCGCAATTATTTTTCGATGTTCGGAGGCGGTTGTGTTCACAAAGTATATCAGGCAGAAATTCTGGAGAATCTGGCGGCGGATCATCTTGTCCAGCAATATGCATTCGGGGCCTAGTCAACTTCCAATCTGCTCAAAATTGAATGGAATTGCTCTTCGAATGTAAAGGTACAACGTACCCTTCACCCAGGATTTCGAGATCCAATAGCCAGCGCTGAAGTCATTCTCTTCGGCAAGCTGGTGGAACTCCGCTACCAGCTTAGGGTGTTGTACGTGATAGAGCCGTTCTTTGAATTGAAGTTCAATACATTGGTGGCAAAGATCTGCAGGGGTGAGTACCGGACTGAGTTTCCACCCATTGCTTTCCATCATGGACACATATACAGCCTGAATCGCGAAGACTTGAGACAATAAATTACGACAACAACAAAGATGGTCCGACGAACCTTATCTACGCGCTTGATATTCTCACTTTTAAGAGGGTCGATCAGATTGTGAGAGCAGACGATATCCTCATTCGTGAGGTAGATATCTTTGCCCTCAATGGCAAGGGCGTCTGCCGTCGCCCCATCGGATTGCTGAAAGCTATACTTCCGCGGTAGCTGAGTGAACCAGTGGTTCAAGGCGGAACGGCTCGCGAGGATGCTATCCTGCCAAGGCCCATTCTGTCAGAATCAGCAACCCAGGCATATGCAAAAGAGGGCTGACCTGCTCAACAGACTTCACATTCCAGGACTGATATATACGCACGACTTGGCGGCGTAAATCTTTAAGCCAGTCCACGACAAACTCCTCCCTACATTGTACATGCGTCAAGAGAGCCCTAAAGTCAGTGAGAAAACATGAAGGCACCTCACTATGTATAGCTCCTTTGCTTTTGCGTGAGCGGCATTATCAGCTTGAACGAGGGAAAGGGTTTCAAAGGTTGGTTTTAGGTTAGTGTCAGCACTTGCTACCCGGACTTTCTTCACAAAAACAAGCATATACGCGTCAGTCGATGTCGCTGTCCTAGAGAATTGATTAGTTCCGACGCCTCGTCTCCAATTAAATGGTTCATACGATGCATCATTTTGGTTAGGAGCACTGCTGGGGGCAACGTTCTCATCTCTGGAATATCGGATCAGACATAGATAGCGAAGAATACGGATTGTATGCATGCCCTGGCTGCACCTCAGTGGTATCAACCCTAAACGGGCCAACAGATCAGTGACAGTATCCGCAATACGCACTAGTACCACGTACTTTATGTTGCTAGCCTTCGTTTTGCCTCCCCTTGCCTTCCCTTTGGCCTTCGTTCCAGGGGATTTTATCTTTGTTACGACTTCGTCATTAAATTGAAACCATTCAGTAGTCCTATCATACAAAGCATCACACGAGCGAGCTTGGTGGAAGGAGTGCCATACATACTCAGCATCCAAAACTTGAACTTCGTAGTGACCATGATAAGCGCTAGGACCTTTGTGTAGAAGGATACCGCGTAGTTCATAGATGTTATCCTCTCTGGCCATATCAGGGGTGGCAAGGTACTGGTTCATGTCAAGAACCAAGGGGAACGTTATCCCGTGCTTTAGCTTCTTTCTGTCCAATGTCGACATATCGAACACGAAGCGAAGCAGTGAGAGATGGAGAACTGGTGGTAGTTGAAGTAGCTCGATACGCCGGGTTGCATCCTGTAAACTTTCACATTTCGGACACAGGTACCTGTTCTTCGTTAGGCATGTCCAATATGATCGTAGATATAGCTGATCACCTGTTATCCTCTGTGAGGGCTTCGGGTTCGAGGTATGCACTGAGTTGTTCTTCAAGCCTACACCCGTTCTAAGAAACTAGTTCAGTGATTGACAAGCCAAGATACATTTTTTGGAACCCACCTTCAAGTTGAGCTCGATTTCCGAGAAATGGGACTTGCTCTCAGATCTAAAGCCGCATGTCTGGCAGACAGTGGCGTAGACTTGGGTTCCTTGAAACTGACTACTCTCAATCAAATATTTCGGTCAGTGCCTAGGAGATTTACCTGTGTTGTTATCAACTTTTTGAGATATGCGCTATCTTGTTTCTGGAACTCTGAATCCAGGTGCGTGATGAACAGCTTGGAGAACCTTACATTATGACGCGGGTGGTCAGAACATGTAATCGGGTATGCGAACTCGGTCTACTCACTCTTGGGCGTCTTGTTGTTCCTCCGACCTCAGGCGTAGACTCTCTATGAGCTTGTTCGGGTTATACACACTCTTGATACTATTTTGCATCGCTGCGAATGTAGCCTGCAGCTGGAAGATCGGAGAGTCCTGAAAGATAGATGTTGGCCACTCAATGAGGTAGCAGGTATAAAGAACCACCGACCGAAGGATTGCCCAAAGGTTTGCAGTCATATACGGCTCTTCTGAAGGTCAGGTCACGATACCAAACCTATTACACAGTCAGCACCTGCGCAACTCAGATGCGGGATATCGGACAGACCTGCAGGAATGCGTTTGCGTAGCAGGTGGCTCCAAGATTCTGAAAGTCAGAGGGTGGGTTATCCCGGGTCTACCATGTTGCATGCATGCATAAGTACCAACCTTCAAGCCGACGGGTAAGCCTGGCTTTTTATCATCTTCCGCAGGATTGTGACCGAGATCAAAGTCTTTCGTGAACGTATTCATAGTTTTTTCTGGGTTTATCGCTCAGAGAACTGAAATTTATGATGAAGAATCTGAATTTCTTGCCTTCACTTTCCCAGACCTCCTGTCCCAAATAATTCAAGCAGTCTGGGTTCAACTTGCATGACTTTGGATTACAGGGATGGACCTGGTCATCAGAGATAATAATGACATCGTCCTCAGATAGTTCCACCGACTGTGAGTCCACTACTTCTCCTTTTTTCGCGTATTTGTTGGAACAGAAAGGATGGTGGCTGCCTGAGGAGAGACCACAGGCGAGCAGTCGGTGCTCAGATGTGATGTCAGTGACTGCCAAAGCCTCTGTTCCAACCCAGGCCCATTGAGGCGAGGCATATCCGGGAAGTTTGGCGCGTTTGAGTCTTTCCCCCGGTGCTAGACCCTTTGAAGAAGCAGAATTTCGCCGTTTACGTTTCGGTGGCATGGATGAGGAATGCAAGACTTGTCAGAGTGAGGCCTCGTGATGGCCGCTATCTTAGCTCTGTATAGAAGGACCCTGAGTATTACTCTTTCATGCAAACCTCCATAGAGGTGACGGAGGCACCTGCTCGTGGGCCCAGAGGCCTTCTTCGAAAGTTCTTGAATTCAACGGAAAGTCGAAGCGAATCAAGAGCTAAAAGAAGGCGTGGATTTGTCAGTCTTGTGTACCAACGAACGTACTTTCTAGTGTGAGTTTACCTGGCGAATTCGTAGTTACCTGCTCAACGTTGAATGCTTCAGCTCTGCCCTACTCATTACTGGATATCTATGGATGATTGCTATGCCATTTCCTCGCTTGGGACGGGGCACATACATGGACGAAAACGCTCTACAACCTGCTCAGGTAAACCTTTGTAACTGACCCCAATTCGTTCTACTCATATTCTTGGCTAGGTCAGCACAAAGTGGGATTGGAGTGATGTCCACGCTGCAGACAGGTATTTGGAGAGTCTAGAACGCCTGCGAGATCAAAATGCTACATCGGACCAGTGCGTAGTACCTCTCAAACGATATTGTACCAGTCTAGATGACCCCAATAGGCGTGCTGCATTTATTCACGATGAACTGTTGAAACTTGGAGTATCAACTTCAACGCAAAGATACAAGTTTACCACTGCCACAGGGGTGCGCCAGAATACTTTACAAAACCCTCTATTCACCTTTGGTAATAGGACTTAACGGGGACCAATGCATTCGGAATCATCTCGTCACCACGTACTTCAGGCAACGAAGCCATGGTTATTGCCGCCTCATGGATTAGCAGAGCCGGAGAAGGGAATGGTAGTCTCAATTTGAGAGGCGTATCCACTGTTCTTGCACTAGCTCGTTTCCTGAAGAGTAAATATTAAACCACTCCCCCAGAGTCTAACACTCATTATCTTTGCCGTACCAGACTATTCAATGTGGGCGAAGGATCTTATTCTTGTGTTTGGAGATGGATACCTGGACGGGATGCAAGCTTGGCTGACCGCCTATCATGGAGCCTCACAATCAAGTAAGCTCCTTCCCTTAACTTTTCAGCAATTCCTGAATTTGACTTCCGGATAGATTTACAGATGGACCCATTGGATCTGTCTTCTGGAGTGATTTGGACAGCCCTTTGTGTCGATTACCCCGGACACTCTTTCTCGCACCTGGGAATCTTCTTTGGTAGGACCATAGTCTTCTTCTGGCTTGATTGTTATTCTCATTGAAGTATTCTCAGAGGGAGTCAATGGCCGTCTTCCTAATCAAGATCTTATCAATTCTTTCCAGAGAATTGCTCAGTATACTGGGGGAGTTCCCGTCGTAATATACGACCATGCAAACACTCCAGAGGCACCTTCTTGGATTCCGGACCAGCTCGTTGAACGGCGCGAAGCCAACCTATACGCCAGCCAATCTGTCAGTATTGCGCGCCACTTGGGATACCAGTCGAGGGGTCAGCCAAGTGGGATACATGGACTATTTAACCAGTAATTACTTCTTGAGCTATATATACTCTAACCTCTCTAACTCAAACTCCCAGGTATCGGATAGATGCTTTCACCATGTTTGGCCTTCCAGCCAACGGACCCCACGGCTTCCATGCCATTGGAAGGTTTGTCAGGTTCAGACTTTCTTCCTCGCTTCTGAACTTCCTCCCAGGATCATAGAATCAACTCTGCGAACGACAAACAACATGCTTGAGCGCCTTCATGCATCTTTCTTCCTTTACCTCTTATCTGGGCCCGACCGCTTCATTAAGATCGGAAATTACCTACCAAGCGCCGTGCTTGTCAGCGTCGCAATGATGTTTGGGGGGCTCAGGTCATGGGTAGATGCAGCATGGAAAAGGACGAACAACCCGGAAGCTCCATGGGTCAGGAAGTCGAGACCTATTGGTGGAGTTCTTGCAATCATGTTTTCGTCCCATCTCCTCGGCGCCCTACTTTTCAAAACCATAAGCCACGCATCATTCTCGCAATCTCCAAAGGCATGTCATTTTACCCGCCAGTTTGACCATTATTCAACTTCTTCCTTGAAATTCAGGCGGCTCCGCTTTTGATATTTGTGTTTGGAGGGATTCCGCTCAGTATGCTGCAGGTTGCCAGTAGCTCTAGGGCTGACACAATACCTCAAGCTGTAGCTTGGATCCTCAAAGCTTTCAATCTTTGCCTAGCATCTACCGTTATCTCCATCATATGCGTGCTTAATTTCTCTCTAGCAGCCGTATTAGGGATATCTTTGGGCATACCGCTACTGACCTCCTCTCCGAGAGGATCGTTCGGTTCGGGGATAGCCAAGTATGTGATTTATATGTTGCTTGGATTGGGGTGGTTGCTCCGCACAGACGAGGTCCGGAAAGCTGTGTGGCATTGGGAGGTATTATCAGTTTGGTTTGCACCATTTGTGTGCATAATATATTATCCACTTGTCCTGCAAGCAGGATTGGTCTGCCTGCTGCCGTAGCTGTTACAAGAGTCCTATAATATACAATTCTACTAGACCAATGCTACTGACTGACTTCAGGTGCTATGACATCGTTGGTAGGTCGGACCTGCAGTGAGGTGCATAACTAGTCATCGCCTCCAAAGAGATCTTCATCTGACTCGTCGTTATCATCTGAGCCTTGAGCAGGAACAGCATTCATAGCGCTGCCACCAACAGCATCCTCATAAGCAGTCTCCTTCTGTATCCGTTGCTTTTCCTTCAACTCGTCTCGTTGGGCTCGTTTCATCTCCAAATCGGCGGTCAACTTCTTCAATGCGTCCTCAAAGCGTTTCTGAGGCAGAGCTCGTGTGAATGGGGTTTTGTGGGGAAAAGTATATCCTTACCCTGATAAGAGGATTGGCAGAGCTAGCAATCTCCTTGTCTTTCTTCGCTACTGCAGCCTCCAAGTCACGAATTTCCTCATTGATGAGCTTCCTAGCCTGACTCTCTTCATCATCCTCGTCCTCGCTTTCTTCATCACTCTCGTCCTCGTCCTCGTCATCATCTTCGTCGTCATCATCAACAAGGGCACCTTCTAATTCGGCCGCAAGTTCCTCATCGATGTCACCTTCTTCCGCCTCTTCGTCCTCTTCGTCTCCTTCGTCATCCTCGCCATCCTCGTACCTTGGTGTAGCAGCTTCACCGAGATCAGACGGTGCAGGTGTAGGGGCATCCATAGGCTCCTCGCGCTCAACCAATTCTGAATCAGAAAGGTCTGGGTTGACGTTTTCCAGTATTTCTGAAATCGACATGAGGATAGGACTTTAGTAAGACAAATTGACACGAACCGTATTTGACCTCAGCCGCCATGGAATCTTCATCGAGCAGTCGCTCGACCTCCTGTTCAACACTCTCAATGGTCTACTTCCGCAGTTAGTCTTCGCAGGCTCTCCAAATTAGATGGGGTAGACTCGCCCTTTTGTTTACGCGTTTTCGGAATCGACGTTTGCGGGCATGGTGTAAAGGCGGTGTTATCCCATGAGGCCAGATGAATTCATCGACATTGAAGCTACGACTTGATGCCTGTTCCTCTTCACTGTTCTGCAATCTTTTTTCAACCACAAGCATCTAAAGTACGAGTTAGTCGGACAGATTTTACATTAATAACATTGACGCGACCTGACATATGTCCGCAACCTTGAACATCTGCTTGTTATCCAGAGTCTTTTGCGACTCGATGATACATGGCAAGTCCACAAGTTTTGCTAAATAGGTAGAATTGCCTATGTGAAACATTCCACGACGTGAATCTGCATAGACCAAGATGTTCAGAAACAATGCCACAGGAAGGAGAAGAGTGGGGGCAAACCTTTGAATTTGATCCATACATCGTTAGAAATTTCCCTAGCTGCAACCATTTTTCTCAACTGGTCACAATCCTCTCCTGGAGGCATCCGTAGTATGAACTGTTCTTCAAACATCAAATCTTCGTCGTCTGAATCGAGTTCTCGGTCATACTGCCCCAGGAAAGACATTCCAGGTGCCTGCGTAGCTGAAGCTTTGTCGCTCAGCTTTAGTTTGAGCTTGGGCTGTAGTTTAGGCCTAGTTGTTGAGGACCGCGTCGCTCGTTCCATCGGTTCTGGGGCAGCATGGTGTGTAACGGTAGCACTCCGTAGCCGCAGTGAAGGTCGTGAGCCGGACGCATGTGCATTGTTGTTGGAAGGAGCTGTTGACGGGCCAGCTTTAGTTTGAGGAACTTCAACGTCGTCCACTATGATGAGGTCGTCGTCCATAGTTCGCAAGATTGTTGTGTCACGACATGTGACAGCACCTACACTGAACCAACACGCTTGCTTTCATGCGCCAACACTTCAAGCTTCAAGCTTCAGGTGTCTCGAGAGGTATTTCATTAGATGTGTAGACGATGATAAAGCTCCGAACAGCAACCGGTAATCTAATGGCTAAAAGAAAAGGCATCAATCCTCTTCTTCCTCTTCCTCCTCCTTCCTTTGCGCCAATGCTCCCTGAGCCTCGAGCCTAGTTTGAAGTAGCCGTGCATTCGTTAACAGGTACACAGCCAGGCTACCCAGCGTTAATCCAAGAAATCCCCACCGCATCCTAGCAAAGTGAGCGTCCTCTGGTGTTGACTTGTCGGTCGCCTCCGTGGTCTGGCTTATTTGGGGAGCAAGGCTTGCCAGAAGGAAGGCTCTTCCTTGATTATTTGGATGGCTTCTGGGCTTTGGGTTATTGTTAATGACATTATGCGTTGACTATGTGAGAGCAAAGGCGAATAGGTCGATTTTATGAAGGTTTGCAGTGTAGGGTCAGGATATTTGGGCTCCGAGAGAAGTAGTACGTGTGCTGCGATGACGAGGTCAAGGAGAGACGGCCTGGGGAAGAATGGTCAACGTTAGAATTAGAGACAAGGCTCGGCGGCGCACCCTCGTTCGAACACGTAAGGTTTATTTCCGAGAAGCCCAAGATAAATATCCAGAGTTTCCTTTCCCTTGTCAAGTATCTATTGAGAGAGGGAAGTCAAGCGTCATCAAATGGAAACTTCCATTGCATACCTTTTCACGTCCAAAGGCCTGTTGGAAGGCTTTGCTGTGCTCTTCCTTCTGCTCCTCTTCTCTTCTTGTTTGGATTTGGTTTGAAAAGTGACTTCTCCTTCGTGTCGTCTTTATGTACGTTCCAGAGACCGGCTACTTCTAGCCTGGGTCTATAAGACTCTCGAATACGAGCCGGCATGTAATATCGGTGTGGAACGGGAAATAGAGAGATCAACGCAGGATGTGTCAACCCATACCAGTTCTCAAGCTGGGAGAACAAGGAATAATACTACAACCAAATCAGCCGCAGGAGCGACAAGGATATCGCTAGTGTACTCACTAGTAGATCGCCTAGATGAGACTCGGCGTGTGCTAGCCAAGCTACTTGTTGGGCCTTCTCAGAACTAGGCAGAGTAGGGAACATGTCGGACCTATTCTGCCCACTCGCGCTGGTCAAGTCAGAGACGTATTTCACAATTGAACGGAATCCTGCTAGGATATGTTGTTCATGAGCAAGGAATGGAAGCTGTCCTAATATACCTCATCAACGGATAGCAAAACAAATCATTGAACCGCACAGACCTACCAGTTGGAGAGAGGTCAGGATTGTTGCATTCAACGACATTGAACTTTCCAGGGAGAACGCGTTGCAGATACATCAATGTTGCAAGACATATCGGGTCAGACGAAGGCAGCCCCCATCGAGCACCCCAGATATATAGAGTTGGTATTTTGCTTTTTGAGGCCATGTCTTCGTGGCTTGGGAACGTAAGTTCACGGCTCCAGGTGCCAGAGTGCGTTTGATGTATTGATCGGGGCAGACCATTTATTTCCCCGCTTCCATCTGTGTTGGCAGGTTGCTGTGTGTTCTTGAGGTCTTGTATCGCAATCTTGTTCTTTCAGGCTTCTCCATATTCATATCCATGTGACTTCTCAATGCCACTGGGTTTTTGAGATGCTCAGGCAGCTCGCGGCCCGCCTGCATTCGATTGTTTTTCCGCTTCCCTTGATGCCATTTGGAAGAACACACGAACGGGACCGTGCACCTGATTGTTTTCCCAAACCAAACTCATGGCAGAGCATCTCGAGACAGCTACAATCCTCTGCTTTGCTACAATCACGGTCATCTACGACAGATTCGGCACACAGATTCACACCCGGCTGCAATTCTCTTTCGCTCAATTATGCATGCATAGCTCATGATTGGCTGTACCAACGTGTATGCACAGGAAAGAAGCTCGCGGAGCCGCCGGGATAGTCAAGGTCATGCATCGGTCCGCTGGCTTGACCGGATTTGTTTCCGTTGCATTAATATTGCAACTCGTTGTCTTCTACCCAAGGATTATCGTAGGTAGAAGCTCGGATGATGCTCCACGAACCCACGGAATCCGTCACCAGGGCTATTGGCTTTCGATTGTCTACAGTATTTAAGACGTCGAGACGGCCAGGGTAGGTCCCGAGTTGAAGTAAAGATGAAGCTTTCAACTACACTTGTATTTATCTCCTCGTTAATCTCGCTTTGCTCTGCCATTCCCGCCTTTCCGGGCGCCGTAGGTGAATCACAATCGACACTCTAGATGTCGCAATTGCTTACGGTTCCTCAGGCTTCGGTGCCCAAGCTACCGGCGGGCGAGGTGGTGAGGTCTATGTTGTGACCAACCTCAATGATTCTGGGTCAGGCAGTTTCCGCGACGCTGTCTCTAAATCCAATCGGGTAGGCTCCCACCTACCCTCCTGGTTCTCGTTTGAAACTCAATGGCCCCTGTGACAGATTGTGGTTTTTGCTGTTGGAGGTCTCATTAACATCAGCAGCAGGATTGTTGTGAGCTCGCATGTAACGATTGCCGGCCAGACAGCTCCAGGCCAAGGCATCACCGTGTACGGAAATGGCCTATCCTACTCTGCGGCTGACAATACAATTACGCGCTATATTCGCTTCCGGATGGGTAAAGGAGGTATGCATTCTCACTTAGCATGGACTTCCTCTTGCTCATTACGAGCTTTATAGGCGACTCGGGAAAAGATGGAATCACCATCGCAAACGGCGCTAACATGATCTTTGACCATGTTTCTGTCTCCTGGGGACGTGACGAGACTTTTTCTATCAACGGAGATGTCTCCAACGTCACCATCTCGGACTCCATCATCGCTCAGGGACTTGACACTCACTCCTGCGGTGGTTTAATGCAAACCAGTGGCGGGTTGAGTATCATTCGCTCCTTATACATTGATAACAAGACTAGGAACCCGAAGGTTAAGGGCGTCAACGAGTTTGTAAACAATGTCGTAAGTATCTACCCGCACCGAATGAGATGAGGACACCGACCGACTTTCAGGTGTACAACTGGGGTGCAGGTGGCGGCTATATCGCTGGAGACTCGGATGGTCCCTCCTACGCGAACATCCTGAACAATGTTTTCATTAGCGGCCCCTCTACGTCAACTCATCCCTGTAAGTTCCGCTTTTGTATCTAGCGACATCTTCTGACGAAACCCTTCATAGTCACTCGTGGAAATGCTAACTTCCATACCTACGTCTCCAACAATTACTACGATCCTGACCAGGTTTGTCTTGTTGAATCTTGGAAACCTGATAGCTCAACGTGAACACGTTTTGTGACAGGACGGTACTCTCAATGGATTCATCCTTAGCCAGAGCACGGACAACTACTCCGGTGTCGATTTCCAGTCAACGAAATACGACTACCCAACAGTGGCCAATCTCCTTAGCCCCACTGATGCATATGCGAAAGTGAAAGCTTCGGCGGGCTGCAGCAAGTCTCGAGACCATGTCGACGACTACCTGATCAACACCGAGCTAGCCTCCCTTGGCAAGAAGGGCGCTATAATTTCAGACGAAAACGCTTCACCGATTAATGGGGCTGGACCTATCTCAGGCGGAACTGTGAGTCTCAGAATGTGTATTTGCAACCGTCATCTGACGAAGTCAAATAGGCACCCACAGACACAGACGGAGATGGCATTCCCGATGCTTATGAGAGTGCACATGGCACCGACCCGAAGGTCAAGGATTCTACGAAAATTGCCTCAAACGGTTACGCTAGTAAGTCACTCGTTATTATGACACGCAATCATGCTAAAGTTGGTCTCTAGACATTGAGAACTACATAAACTCTCTTGTTTAAACCAGACCGTTGAGCCTTTGGTCGCAGTACATATATGAATTGTATCCGAGAACCTTGATTTATCGCTATCAGTCCGTTATTTCAAGTTTGACGTCAGTACCGTTGTCCTTCGCCGCACCAGGAGATGCAGACCGCCTGTACACAGCAGCGACCGTATGTTCGTTCAAGCCGTTAACCTGATGAAACTGTCAGTGATCCATGGACAATCACCCTTTCAAGAACGGATCTGACCTGTTTGACGAGGCTAGCAGCTGGATGGACTTTTCTCTTGTCATCTTGGAACAAATGCGCATTTATAATCTCACGGACACAGTAGGGGGGCATCCCACCTCTCCAAAGACCCTGCGCAATTAGGAACTCTGAGGTACGTTGGATCCCGTTCACGGGAGAGGGGAAAGTATGGACTTTTACCCAATGGTCTATACCAGAAAATAACGGTCATATATGTACTTGATTGCGAGATTTGAGATCCTGTGAGTGCACTTCCCAGGTTGTCTCGTGTTGCTCTCGAGTGGGAATGTCAGCACCAAGCCTAGTACGCCAGAGGTTAAAACATTCCTCATGTGAGATGGGGTTGAAACACAACCCAACACGCAGATCTCCCACTCTACTTGGTCCTAGAAGCGGCTTCGGTGGAGTATGAATGTAATCAGAGGGTCTAGTCCTAACACGCCGTATATGCTTGATACGAAGTCGGATCGTCCCCACCTCTGATGGTAGAAGAGAGGCGTCGTATTCATCTGTGGTCAAATGGCCATCATCCACCAGCATCTCACATTTCATGCGACGCACCGACATTTTCTACCTTCTGGAAAAAGAAGGGTCGTTCTGTTGTCGCGAATATCCTGGCACCCCATCTACAGGTTGCACCTTTTTCATTGAGGAAGCGACCCGGAAACACTTGACCATCCAAGGTGATAAAGGCACAGGAGTCTATCTGGCTCCCATGATCAACCCAGTGAACGACAAACGTCTGACGGGAGAAATGAGCCAAAGAAAGACGCTTTAGACGGAAACATACCTTGCCTGGATATCCTGGTATCCAGCAAGAGACTGTGCGCGTGGTTAGGTCCACTGTGGCTGAGCGTTCTGGAAGAGGCACTCCATTTGTTGAAATACAAGCTGAATATTCTTGAAAGGTCAGAGACATCTCTTGATAGGTATATCCCAAAGTGGGGAAGTCAAGTCATTTTGGCAAGCGTTTATATATCCTACCTGGACATGGCCTTTATGCACGCTTTGGCTTCAACTTTGACCTGATCCAAGTTCCTTTGTTTGCGTTCAAAAGACCTTTGTTTCTATTTTTAGCTCGGACGCGGTTGAACGCGCTTCATTACAAACGCACGTGCAGTGACTCGACGCATCTCACTCAGCACATTGTCACTCAAGCCGATCGCGACCAGCACCATGCCAGCAAAGAGGAACTCCAAGAGAAAGGTGACAGACTCCGACTCTGAACCAGAAGACCCTAAAAGGACGAAAAAGTCCAAGGCCTCACAAGAAACCCAGTCGGAGAGTCAATTGCAAAGCCAGTCTCAGAGTCGGGCAGAGGAGGCGTCGAGCAACCCCCAACCAAAGAACAAGGTTCTGCCTCCGAACATTACTTTCCCGGAAAAGCACCCAGGGACGCTCCGTATCGCTTGTTGGAATATCTGTGGATTGGCAGCAAGTTCCAAGAAGGTACACCTAATATATACATTTCATCTCCAGCCGCTGGCTTAGAAATATTTTCAACAGGGCTTCAAGTACTACGTGGAAGCCGAAAATCCAGATATTTTAGTCCTTTCAGAGACCAAAGTAGCTCTGCTTGTTGCTCCCCTTAGAAAATGCCTAAAATGTTGTACAGGTCAATAATGAACCCTTGGATCCAGTTCTCAATGACCGGTACCCCCACAGGTATTGGTCTATATCGGACACCAAAACATATGGTTATTATGAATTTTGAGTTCCCCTCACACATACTCACGTGTTTACTTAGCTGGGACCGCTATTTTGTCGAAGGTGAAACCAGTGGCTGTTACAATGACCCTTCCGGGCCTTCCAAATTCAAGCTCTGCGAAAGGGAGGATCATCACCCTAGAGTTTGAGACCTGCTACCTCATCGGAACATATGTGGTTAATGCTGGTCAAAACCTCAAGGTGTGCGAGCAACTTATCGCTTGTTAACAGCATGACTAAGTGGTATTCAACATCGCAGACGCTGAACGCAAAGAAAGAATGGAACGAACACTTTGAACAATACATTCGGGATCTTGACAAGAAGAAACCAGTGATATGGTGCGGTGACCTCAACGTCGCTCCCACTGCTATGGGTACAACCTTTCTTTCCACGCAGCGGAGTATAAACCTGGATTTATTCCTTGTGCTTAGATCTCGCAAACGCCAGGAAGAATTGGAATAAGACACCAGGCTACACGGAGGCAGAAACGACATCATTCAAGAATATTCTTGACCCTCCAGAAGACTCTGGTAGCACAGCTAAATTCGTGGACGTCTGGCGGCAGCTGCATCCAAATGACAAGCACTTTACGTACTTTTCCTACCGTTTCAACTGTAGGGAAAAGGGTCTTGGATGGCGATTAGACATGTGTAGGTTGCCTTTAAATACCCAGGCCATTCATATTGATGAACCTTCTACCAGTTGTTTTAAGCGAAAGGATAGTTGACAAGGTTAAAATGGTAAGCCTCAAGTACTTTTTGCTTCTCCTTCTCACTTCAACGCTGCGTAGTGCGAAATTAGGAGCGAGATATATGGCGCTTCAGACCACTGTCCAATTGTCATGGAATTTGAAGGAAGTTCAAAGGAGCTGGAAACCTCAGGTTAGGTATTGGGACCCTAAGATAACATTATATTGCAGCCCTGCCTTTGTCCAGCTAATTTGACGAGGAACTTTGGACTCCACACATGTTATCTGATTACAAAGGGAACTAATTTCATATCGGGGTCATAGCTCAGTTGGGAGAGCAGTAGACTGAAGCAATTCAAACTTCTAAAGGTCCCGCGTTCAATCCGCGGTGACCCCATATTTTTGCTGATTTTCCTGTATATGAAACTTGGAATTGCAGCAATATTTCTTCTGCAAAATTTACGCCAGTTCTCGGATGAACCGTAGGCCTGGTTGCTGGAATAATTTTACATCTGTCTACGTTGTGTATTCTCCAAAGCGGACATGACCGGTTTGGCCTGCATGGTTCCGTGCATCCTTCTCCCCCTTCAGTCCTTGTCCACAGTCCTTGAAAGGAGGTTCAGCACCGAAGGCTCGTAATGAACTGAAACACAACACACCTCGCACTTCAAATCAAAGGTGGCAGTATTAGTATACGCTTTCTTACTGCGCAGTATGTCCGCCAGCTTCTTGGCAGCAGGAAGTATTGGATCCAGTTCCTCGGGCAGTCGCTAGAATCAAGGAATTGGCTCAGCATAACAACAGGTATGGATACACCTGCTTGACAAACTCACCGGAAAAACTGTCTGATGCCATTCCGCTGGTGCTTCGACCATTGGTGACAAGCTCACTACATCATAGTGAATCCCAGAATAGATGAGAAGGCAGCGATTTTCCGCGATATCGCCCTCAGGTGGTGTAAACTGATCGATGCGTCCAGTCTCAACATCTATACTGAAATTTCAGTGCCATAGTGTGCTGCAAGAATACCAAGCTCGATGGCACCACCCCATGTAGATGGCTTGCTGATCGTCTCGATGTACTTCTGCGGCGGCATCCTAGATACAGTAGGATGTTTGAATGTCCTTACTTTTTCAAAAGAGCGGGAGGATAGTTACCCAAGAATAGCTTCATTGTAGAGCTCGGGGTTTCCGCGAATTCCATCTGCAACGACTGCACGCAATTTGGGTCAGCTCTTCAAGCATACAATTATAGGGCTCGCGCTTACTCTTACGCATCTCTTGTGCTTTGTGCATGTCTTGAGCGAAAATAAGTGCCACAGATGAGAACAAGCAGGAGTTATCATCTGGTACTACCTGCAGGGGAAACTCAGGGTTCCGTAGACATGAGTGTCGGTGCAACTCACCCTATGAACAAGGACACCACTATCCGTCTCGACGTAGTCCGGCCCAGATGATCTGGAGGTGGCGGAAGAAGGCGCTGCATTGGTCACTCTAGGTCCGCTACGAGAAGGGGAAAGGGTGCTCTTTGTTCAGCTGCAGCTCCCGCAGGGGAAGTAGCTTGTGCCACTGGCAGGCTGGGACCAGGATTCTCGCTGACGATGATCTGTTCCCCACTTTGGAGGCCAAGGCTTGAAATTGGCAACTCTGGTATGAGCGTAAGTGCTCTCGGAGGGTACCCGGCTTTTACTACCAGTTGCGTATGGGAAGGATGAAAATCGTTGAGGCGAATGCACAAGCCGTAGGATGAGGTCACCCACGATTTTGGCGAGAAGGTAGGATCTTCGTTGTTGAGTATATTTCTTGCTGTAAATCTTGTACGGTATATTCTTCATTATCGGTGGGAATCTGCAAGGTGGTTGTCCCTCCCGGGTGTCGAAGTCGAATTGCAACCATGATGTTCAGAAGCAAAGTGCTAGTGGAGAGTGGCAAGATGGTGCAAACCAAATCAAGACGAGATGATCTAATCTAGTAATTGCCTCATTGAAGCAACCGCAACTTTGCACTAGCCCTCTCGGCAATCTGCTCGTACTTCCTCATGCCTCCTCCAGCTTCTTAAGCTGGCCTTTGACTATCCGATAGACCACTCCGGGCTGGGCCTGCCAGCCGCTCTCCGCCTCCTCTTCTTCCTCGTCAGAGTAATCACTACCTTCTCCCAGAACATCGTCTGGAGACTCTCCTTCAACAACGCAACGCATAAAGAAACTGAGATCACCATTTTTAGCTTCAAATACATCGATTTCAGTGACAAAAAACATACCGGTCGTGAGTAACCACGAGCAAGGCACCGCGATACTGCCTCAAGGCGTCCACTAATGCAATGACCGTATCAAAGTCCAAGTGAGTCGTGACTTCGTCCAGAACCAGTAGATGCGGCGGTGTCCAGACCAGTCTTGCTAAAGCCAAACGGACCTTCAAAAAGTAAACGAGATCATCAGTACAAACAGTAATAAGATAACTGTATCTGCCACCTTTTGGCCTCCAGAAAGCGCCCAAGAGGAACATCGCTAGCAACCCTTCCAGCCAAACCAACGCCGCTCAGCAAGACTCTACACTCCTGTTCAGTCCACGCCCCCAGTGATATCCATAATATCCTTCAGTGCTGTCAATTCGGGTTCAGCAGCTCCCTTCTTCTCCAGTGCCTCAACTGCATGCTGGGAAAAGCACTGAATCTTCGCCCTGGTATGCCTCGTCGCCGTGCCCTTGGTAGGTTTGAGTCCTGCCCCAGATCCATCGATGCCGGCATTCTCTACGCCAACGACCAGTCCTACAAGTGTGGACTTGCCGCTCCCGTTCAGGCCAGCCAATCCAACCCGTTCTCCGGGGTGAATGACCAGATCGATATCAGCCAACGTCGGTGCTTTCGACTTTGGATAAGTGTACGAGACTTTCTCGAGAGACACCAGTGCCCCGGGGAACCGAAGCTCGGCGGGTTCGTCAGGGATGCGGATATTGACACCAGGATCCTCCTTCGGAATCTCGATCTCCGCGCGGTTGGTTAAATGATATCCACCAAGGTCCCTGTTGAGCTTGAATCTGCCTCCTTTCAAGCCGACCTCCAACCCGGTTCTCTCTTCAAGCTTCTTCTTCCTGTTTGCGACTTGCTTGAGTTTCTTGTCATCACCAGTACGTTTGGCGGCGGAGAGGGCGGAGGCAATGGAGGATTTAATGTGGTCGGTTTTCTTGTCCTGAGCTTGTTGCATCCGGGTGAGGTACTTTGTACGCGAGCGACGTTCGTGTTCGTATAGCGATAGGTTGCCTTTGAAATACTCCAGCTTCTGTTCACGAAGAACAACGAGTTCGTCAGCGACTGCGTCTGCAAAGTCGCGATCGTGCGTACTAAGAAGGAGGTATCAGCTCACGTATATTCGACGGTCAGGGAGGGAAATCCCTTACATTACCACAACTGTGGTATCATCCAGACTTTGCACATAGCCCTGCAACCAGATGATGGCGGGCAGATCCAAGAAGTTCGTGCACTCGTCGAGCAGCAGAACGTCCACTCGCTGGAATAATGCACAAGCAAGAGAGCACCTCGTTCTCCAACCTCCACTGAGTGTCTTGAATGGTCGCTTGGAAGCCTCTTCGGAGAATCCTAAACCAAGCAAAACCGTTCTCGCCCGTGTTTCTGCACTGGCAGAGTCCATGGCATCCAATGACGACTGGAGGTCGGTCAACATATCCACTGCTGCCTTGGTTTCCTCCTGCGTGGCGACAGGTGAAATATCGCTTCCGGGCTGGTCAAGAAGAGTCTCCGCTTCGGCGAGTTCTGCTTCAGAAACCAGAAGGTCCTTCCTTGCTTTTACCCCTCGAGCACCGCTGCGGCGGGCTGCGATTTTGGACATTTCATCGTACTTGTGCTTTAGATATGCATGCCTAAGTCGCCTGTATACCTGGACGATGGCAAGTGGGTCCCTAGTATTCTCGAGGGCATCGGAAAGGTCTAAAGATAAATGTTCATGTTGTGGATATAAGGTGAAAGAAATTGCAGCGTACATTTGGCCTCAATCAGAGCACGTTCGCGACTAGCATCGCTTCGAAGGACATGCTCCAGAACAGTGCGATCACCGAGGTCCAAGTTCGCCAGGTCCTCGTTTACAGACGACAAGTTGCTATTGACAAAATCCGTTTGCCCAAGCAGTAGGACCTTTAGGCTCCAAGGTATGCCTGGGATCAAGCCATCCGCAATCGCGCGGAAAAGAGTTGATTTGCCAGTCCCGTTCCGACCGACTAGGACGTAGTGTTTATTTTCCCTTAGTGTAAGGTTGGCATGGGAGAGAAGATCTCGACCTCCCACGGTTATTGTTATATCCTTGATGTCGATCTACAGATGTTGCCGTGGTGAGTTTCTTACGGGGTACCGGATGTAAGCGCAAGACCCAGCAACAGACCTCCTTGGAGTGTGGGGTATCAGTCGCGTCGACGTGGAATCGACTTTGTTGAGCAGTGACAACGATCTTAGCCGCACTAGAAGAAATCGTTTTCTTGTCTTTCAGAGGCATATTTTCCGAGGGGTATAGGTCGAAGTTTGTTGTCAAAACGGAGGCAAAAAACCAAGCGTCTTAAATGTGGAGGTGGTAAGGATCGACGGTACCGGTACGACTCAAGAACGGTTCCGATGGAGATCGTCGACAATTCCGATCAAAGTTTGGACGGAAGATAAAGTGTGACGAGAAATATTGGCTTTAATGTACAACCCAAGCGGTATTACAGTGAAGAACAAGACTGGTATACATAGAGGTTGTTGCAAAGTACCCTTGCTTGACGGACAATTGTAGTTGCGAAACAAAGAGACCCTTTACTTTCTCTCGCCCATGCCGAGGGCATCCTTGGCTTTGTCAGTCATGGACCTCTGGAAAATGATGAGTGAATATTCCGTAGCGGTCGAGAATTGAACACACCTGGTCATTGTTGGAGTTGCCAGAGAGGGTGTCACCAGCGCGTTGGCTACCGGACTTGTCACTCTGAATATGACGTCAGAGGGGGACGTCACCAGAAAGAGCGAGAACAAACCTGGGGTTGTAAAGTAGAAGTAATGGAATCACCAGTTCCCTTCATCTTGTCACCAAGTTGCTCGGTGGTGGTCTTCTGGGAATCGGGCTGAAGGTGACAATGAGCAAGGTTATTCAGATGATGAAGGGAAGAAGTCAACCAACCTTCAAGGCCGCACCAGCTTTGTCGGTGAACGATTGACGACCAGTATCAGACATGTTTATTGTATGAGATGTGTATGAATGTGTTGTTGATTAGATCTATGCAATTCAGTCCTGTATATATACGAAAAATGAATCTAAAACCAATGACGAGTGTGGGGTAAGCAGGCAAAAGGAGTGACGAGCAAATGTCTGTCATCCCCGCGTCATGCCTACAACTCAGCGACTGCCAAGGTCCGCTCCTCCTTTTTTCCTTGACGCGCCACCGGGACTCCATCTGGCACCGACGCTCCTATTTGCCCCAATCGCCTCCCTACGTCTGCAGATCGAGTCGCGGCTGCAGCTTCCTCAGCCAATTGGGCCAATTCAACTTCGAGTTCCTTCTCATCAAACACAAGGTCCGCTCCCGTGGCTATGTCTCCTCCCATCCTCACGCTCTCGTCAATTTCACGAGCATCTGCGTTTGCTTCCGCTAGTGCGTCCATAGTCGCATCAATTGACTCCCTTTGGAGAGAAGGATGGGCTAGATAGCACGTAGTGTCGTGGTAGACGACTCGTATGCCTTCATAATCTGATGTCACGGTGTTAGAAAATTACATTAACAGTTTCGCCAAGATGCTAACCTCTATACCACCAGCTGCGGCTTCTACACTTATTAGAGTAGATTCCAATGTTGCCAACGAGCCAAGCCGTTTAGCTAGTAATTCTTCTACTTGCTTTCGTGAGCGGAGGTAGCTTAGTGCAACATGCTTCTGCTTCCTTGCAACTGCTTCGGTCGCCTTCTTCATACATCTATCCTGAATTAGTATTTTGGCATTACCGTATGTGGATCGCATATGACCTACTCGTCGATTTTGTCCTGTAGGGCATCAATCTGCTGACGCAGTTTCGTCACCGCAGCGCTGAGTTCTAGAATGCCATGATCTGCCGCAGTAATTTCTCCTAGTTGTAAACCTTCCTGGAATTTGATAACCTGAGATGTTTGGGCATTAGCATATGAAAAAAGTCTGGAAGAGCCGATAGTAAACCTACCCCCTCATTAAACAGGATGACTTTCCTATCCCTTTCCAAGAACTTCAGTAGGACCTTAGCATCCTCTTCCGTCATTAAGGCCCCTTCTCCATGAACACCGAGGACATCGCTAAATTCTCGTCTGAATCCTTCGGGGTTATACAGCCTTCCACTCGCATCGTTGACCTTCTCCCTTTGCTTTTGGAGGACTCTATCGGCAGCCTTTTCGAGCAATGGCACAGCGACATACTCTCCCCACCAGCTGGAATCCTGATGGCCTTGACTTCCACCTCCTAACACGTTACTCAAATAGCCATCTTCCCCCACTACACCCAGTTGTTCCATTGTCCACCATAGTGGTTTTCCAATCACAAATGTGGCTATCCGTCGGGGAAGCCACATCGGTGTGTATATCGACTCCTGGGATGCCAGGAACTCTGATAATGGGATTAATGATTTGGCTGTTCGAAGGTCACCCTAACTAGTAGTTAGTTTAGCTTATCCCTTTCATTACAGTCAAGAGAACCCCACTCACAACTATAGCACTCAGTCCGAGAGGTTTACCCGCGCCTTCCACCTTCATTCTTTCATACAGACTCTGATCCGCTCTCAACACGAGACGACTCTGCGAATTTAGCTGCAAACCCTCGTGGACGACCATCTCAAGTGCATTTCTCCACCACTCTACACTTGCTTGGTAAGAGGCAAGATTACTTTGTTTCTGCCGTGAGATATCAGAGTAGAGCGCCTGCAGTCTTGCACGAGAAGTCGAGGAGAAGGGGGCATGTTGCATGAGAGGGTTGTTTGATTTCGACGGGGTCTTGAATGGGGTCTTCGGAGTCATATGAGACGATCTTCCTGAGACCTTCACCGGGGTGCTTGGTGTAGCCATGAGGGAAGTAAGCAAGCTCGGGGATGACAGTGAGCTCCCCGGCAAACCGTTTATCAATGGTGGTCGTGACCGAAGGCAGGCGAAGCCCAGAACTGTCGGTTCGCCGAGTTCGGAAGAGTCGTCCCGGAGTCACGAGCATTGTCTACCAAACGCGTCAAGGTCACATGTTATCTTTGAGGATTCAGACGCGTCGCCGTTTTCCCCAGACCGAATCTAGATCCCAGTAAAGTCTCCCCGATGTGCGAGGAAAGCTCTCACTGCAGTTCTCGATGACTGTAATCGGGAGGACGGACCGTTGGTTTGTTACAGATATTCTTCATCATTGTAAAACCACTGATCATCAGTCAGTTGTTGCCTTCAAGGATCATTTGACTCCCCAGTTTGACTGAGGAGCAGCATGACCACGGCTTCGAACCCGTCTCGGCCAGTTCTCAGGCGCTGCTGTAAGAAGTTCCTTTGCGAGAAATAATATCGTAGGACTCCAGTTGATAATTAAACAAAACTAGATAAAAATCTACACACAAGAAATAAAGTTCCTCCACTATGCCACGCCTCATGGTATAATAAGCAAAATCGTATGGAAAGCCATTCATCAATAAGAGCTCGGCCAACGACATCGGGAAGCTCAGTGAATGTATTGAAGACGCTTAGATTTCTGGGGCACCAGTGTAGCGGCCTGGCTGGGGCTGTGGCTGACTCTGCTGAGAGGGCTGGTACCCGCTATAACCAGTGTTTTGCTGAGCCATGAGAGGCTGCTGCTGTTCTTGTTGAGCAGAGAAGTTACTTGGGGAATTTGCGGTGGTGGGGTATGTGCTTGGGTCAGAAGGATCCTATAAAACGAGAATAATTCAAAATATTGCTTATGAGCGCTAGTGAATTGAAGGCCTACATAGAGCCTGGGAGAGGGCATAGGATTAGGATAAGTACCTGCCCCGGTACTGCCAGTGTGCTGGTAGTTATATGGGGTTGCCACGGTATTGTTGCCAGTGTTGTTGTAGCCCATGGTTGCGGCTCCGGGAGCATTCGGGTCAGCAGCCATAATAGTGGAGGGGGCAAGCTTGTTGCGACGGCGGCGAATCAACCAGAAAACAAGGGCCGCAATCAGGGCGAGGCCAACGATACCACCAACGACACCACCAGCAATTGCACCAGTATTTGACGATGACTTCGAGCTATTATTCGGAGCGCCTCCTCCGTTGGTAGGGGTGGAACCGCCAACTGTAGTTGTCCTAGTCAAGGTACCAGAGTTGCTAGTCGAAGCAACGGCAGCGCTCGATTCGGGGGCGTCTCCTGCGGCTTTGGCGATAACAGGGTCAAAAGAATCCTCAGCCTATCGTGCTGGCTTTAGCTTGCGATTTTCTTGGAACTTAGAGGAAGCAGGACTTACTAGGACATTGAGGTATGCCCAATGAGGCACTTTGGTTCCAGATGGAATTTGACGCGGCCAGCTAAAAATTGAAGTTCAAAACTGTTACACATCAACCCATCGAAGCAAAAACCTACTCGGTAAAGGGGGGTGTGCAGTTCGTATTGTAGCTGGACCATTTCAGGTATTCCCGGCTTTGACACAAAGAACAAGCTGCAATCAGACTGTAGAAGACTGAGCTACATCTGCAATCGTTTGTGTTCAACAGTGTAGGTCCAAGGTAGACGCTACCATTCGCAAGGGGCGGCACGTTGAACACTGAAAATCCAGTGAGAAATTACTGGAGGTATTGCGAGGCAAGATGACCACATACAGCCCGAATTACACACTCCTCCAAGATACGACGCGATAACACAAGGACTTTGGTTTTGTGAGTTGAAAGTCTATCGTTTTCAACTCAGTGCTTGTCGGTTGGCAACGGAAATTCAACCCACCCATGCGTAGGTCGCGTTGGTACAAATGGCGATGTTAGAGTCAGAGCTCGTCTGTTACACGTTAATCATTCCACCAAATCATCATCATCGTTACACGGTCCTCACCATTTTCTGCAACCTGGTCGCGCTGAAGGAAGGTGTAAATGTGGGAATCCTTCGAACTCAGGGCGCGTTCGCACTCATCTCAAAAGGCATTCTGTCAGGGCATCGCATCAACCCCTGAGATTATACATCAGCCATACCTCCCGGAACGACCGGCGGACGTCAATCAAACCAAAATCAGCAGGTCCCGCCAGCGCTACTAGCACCGCAAAAGCACCTGAACGCACAGCAATGTGGAACCTGGGTGATGAGTTTATTTGGACGCCAACAAGTGACAGGTCGCTGATAGAACTGGTAGAACCTCAAGAACGGTAGGCTTTAAGGCAACAGAGGTACATAATTAAGAGGAAAATTCTTTCTAGGAGGGTTTTCTAAAGGGTATTAAGGTTGAAGTGAATGCCAGCCGTTAACATCGAATCTTGTAAATTGAAAGTCAGTGTGGGTGAATGAACGTGTAGGTGCAATGTGGATGCCGAAAAAGTGTCCAAGCGAAGCCGGCTTGCACAGCCATTAGACGTTTGACGGTCCAACCGATCTGATAGACGCTGAGGCGACGGAACCAGAGAATTTCGCACTAGTTGGCGATGGGAGAGACGACGTGGTCTTTGAAGGGAAGACAGTTGTCAATCACAATTTCACGCCAAACAATAAGCCCAGGTTGATAACTTACTTGTGGAGGTGTGGCGGTTTGCGGGATAGTATTGGCTTCATACTGTGCCATGTTCAAGTTACTAGAGCCCTCTGCCTCTGGCCTTGTTGGTGGTTCGCTGACGTTGGTACTTGAGGGAGTGCCATACCGAACTTCGCACGTCTCTCACGATAACGAAGGATGAGCCAGATCGCAATCGTTCCGACCAGCGCAAGGCCGAGTACTCCGCCGACTGTGCCACCGATAATTGCATTTAGACGGGGGTCTGACGAGGTCGAAGCGGACGCCGGTGCCGATGCAGACGAAGGCACAGAGGTTGAATCGGAAGGTGCAAGGGGGAGGGAGATAGATGCTAGTGTTTCTGACTTCGAAGTGGCCTTTGTACCAATGCTACCGCTGTGAGTGCTTGTGGCTTTATTTGGCACGGAGGAAGTACTGGAAGGAGTTGGCGCGGCGTGTTCAGCGCCATCTAACACCATTCTGTCAAACATAAACGCCTAAACGCAAAGTTATATACTTACTAACTGCTAGCCGAGCCGCAGTTTCGTTAAACCTGTCGCCAGTCTGAGGGTTGTCAGATAAATGAACTTTCTAGTTGCCTGTAAGGTCGTTTTACCTTGACGTCGAGGTATGCCCATGCAGGAACATATGTATTTATGGGTAGTGCCTCGGGATATCTGAAAAGGTCACTGAGGGGCCACATCTGTGATGCGACACTTTAGACATACGATCCAACAGAAACAACTGCACAATTTGCAGTCCATTCACTCCATCTGCATTCGCTTTCAGCTTTGACAGATTACAAGAGAAATGCTTAGACTTACGCGGAATAACTTCGCCCCTGACAAGCACCACAAGCACTCATCAACGAGTATACTACTGTGTTGCACTGACAAGGAGTTGCTAAGTCCATGCTAGGTCCGATATAATGCGTACTCTCGGGAAGGGCAGCAACATTAAATGCTGGAGGAGAATTATTTACGAGCTTTATTGACGAGGAAAGGGGACACGAACGCGTGCAGATTCCGATGAGGTTTGCTGCGACTTGGCACGGACTCTGCTGGTGGGAGTTATCTGTCTGTAAACAGAGATCAGATAAAACGCAACCCCTTGTCTACTGCCCAGGAAGACGTACCCAATCGTAGAAAGGCAAACACTGGGCATCCGTCGTCTGACCAGAAGTTGTGATGGCCGCGATCAGGAGCAAGAGAGAGGCAGTCAAGGTGTTCGGCGACATCGAGCGCAAGCTAAGCACCGCGGCGTATAGGGCTACAAGAAAGGCGTACTGTTCTCTTGTTAGCTTTGTAGTCTTTTGAAACATTGCGTTGAGAGTGCGGACAAGGATGCAAGATAGAGCTGTCGAAATGTCGTAGAACGACAGATGCCGTTCCAGATTTTTTCACTTGTTGCATGGGATTTCTCCTCTATCCGAGCGATGACAGAGCGGAGGCAAGTCAAGGCACAAAGAGAAGACGAAGTTCATCATGCGATTCAATTGAGTTTGCTATCCCGCGAATGGCAGATAATGGATGCTGTTCTCCAAAAGTGGCATGGTAAAGATGCTCGCACATCTGTCGGCGTTAAGAACGTAGTCGAGCTTATCAGAAATTTGATCGCGCTCAAGTTGTAAGGAAAACATAAATGAGCGAAGGGATAAGAGTGAACCTATGAGGGTCCATGAATCTTCAGTCGTCCAGAGTGAGCCACCCGGTTTCGTTTGTCGCGACACGACACCAAGTTCATGCTACGCACCTTCACAGCGAGGTATACCGCGTACTGGGGCAGGCACCAATGCTGCATGACCGCCGTTCTTTGGCAGATGATGACAGGCATCACCTATCGCATGTGACCATCAAGCTGTCTTCGTGAACAAACTCAGGGTCCCTAAGCAGACGGAGCAGGCAACTAGTGTGGATATCATCGGATATAAAGGGGGTTATCCAAGATGGTACAGTTTACTCAGCAAAGACATGTCGCATAAAGATCCTCTTGTGCAATTTGGACCCAGCTTCTTCTATCTCTTGTACTTCCTGTGCGGTTAGGTCGGGCACACCCTCGGTATCAATGAATTCCTTGATGCGCGAGATCTTCGATGAAGTTCTGATCACGAATGGTCGGTTCAATCTATGAACCCGGAAGCAAGCGGCAGTACTCACGTAATGACAATGGCACCCTTTGGAGGATCCATTTACTCAAGACTTGGCCGGCGGAAACAGGTTTACCACGGGCTTGCTCAAGGCGAGATCGAATGCGCTCAAGAACACTATCGACTGGGCCGCCAGGGACGCGAGCAATAGGGGTTTGACCTCCATAAGAGGCTACATAGATGCCGTGCTCCTTGCAGAGCTTGTAGATGGGCTCGGCAGCCGCATAAACATATGGATGGAATTCGATCTGCGAGAGTGGAATAATCAGTTCAAACACAGTAACTTTGTATAAGTCACTGTACCCACTTGGTTAATTGCAGGTATAACTTTAGCATCTTCGAGAACCTCGTTCAGGTCTTCCACCTTGAAGTTGGAAACACCTATAGATTTCGTCAACCCCTCCGCCTTGACTTCTTCCATAGCACCCCATAGCTTCTTGAGATTGCCCCTTTGTGTTGCAGGGCTATGAATCAGGTATAAATCCACATAGTCTACTCCTAGCTTCTGAAGCGACTGCATTAGTTTGGGCTTGACAGTCTCGGCAGTCGAGCCTTCAATGAGCTTGGTGGTGATATACAGCTCAGAGCGAGGTTTATTGGACCCCTTGATACCATCTCCCAGGGAGTCTTCATTCCGATAAGTCTGAGCACCATCCAGATGGGTGATTCCGTTATTAATGGCAGCAGAAACAAACTTCTCTGCATCTCGGCCGTAGAGAGCAGTGCCAGTTCCGAAACCAAGCCAGGGAATGCTGGTCCCGTCGTTAAGAGCAATAGTAACGCTGGTAGACATGGATCTCGCTTTACTGAGAGTAGAGAACAGGTGCGATGTAAACCACTTACTCATCCTTTAGCCGTTACTCAGGAGTTTATCGTCAACGCATGGAACATTGGTCACATCGACACAATGACGCGATGATGCGCCGCGACCTGCCCTGAAGCAGTCACTGGAACTGGACCAGAATTACAACTTGACAGCTCATCTTTTAACTACTCTAGGCGCCACACATGTTCGACTGCCAGCTTTCTACGGCGGTCCTACATCTTGGAGGCCTTAGAAGGATGGTGCTCTCTTTGGCTGACGTTTCTTGAATTATAGTTCCGTGGAATGGTTCGGTCACCTAGGGTCCCTACATTACTTCCGTATTTCTTCCCGTTGTAATTCAGAATTCTGCAATCGTCTTTCATTCTTCAAACTTGAAATTCAAAGACTGTAACGAAGACAGTCGAGCTGAGCCATAGGCTACTACAAATGCCTTATGCGTATTGAAACTTGGAAGGTTGGCAAGAAACGGGCAAACGCAATTGTTGAATCTGCCACAAAACTTTTCAGCCAGTACGTCGTCGACATGGCTTTTTTTGACCATGAAATTGCTACTATAGGCGTTGTGGGACTTTATTATGTTCTGGAAGCAGGAGTTGTGTATAGAAGACATTGTGTGCATTTCTGAAGTCCACAAAGGACCTTATCGCAACATTCTGGATTTGCGTTGCTTTTCTGTAGTTGTGAATTGTTATTCCCATTTCATTCACGGAATTTTGTTCTAATTTTGCTCTAATTCAGACCGATGAAGAGTTGAACGATTGAAGTGATCGAGAACGGCCGTCGTGAGAAATGATTTGTAAGTGCTATACAGAGTCCAAGCCACCACGCTCTTGCACTGTCCCCCATCGTCACCGACTGAAAGTTTGTCGCCCTCAAGATCTCCAATGACCCTCAACCTCGTACGTGTTCCTGCTTCCCGCCTTAATGATTTTTCAATGCTGATTTACCATCCATAGCGTCCCGACCGCTTCGGTAGCCACTTTGGATTTCTCGCAACTTCATGAAGATTACTGATAAAATTGTTTGGTTGGGATAGGCAATTGAAGTGCCGGAGACTCTCCTCAAGAAACGCAAGCAGAATGATAAGGCTCGGGAGGAACGCCTCGCTGCTGCTACTGCTGCCCGCAAGGTGAGCATTCCGATCCTTGGTTTCACTTTACCCCATTTTTTTCACCTACATGATGCATACGATTCATTTCGATTTACGGCTAGTATAAACATACAATGCTGCCTTAAATTAACCATCTTTCGGGACTGATTTCTCTACTTCTTCAACATCTCCCGATCTTTGCTTTCGTTCTTGTACTGATGTATTTTTACCAGGCTTCAAAAGCCAAGCGAAAGGTCGTCTTCAAGCGTGCTGAGAGCTACGTGAAGGAGTACCTCGCTAAGGAGAAAGAGGAAATCCGACTCAAGCGTGCTGCTCGTACATCCAACGACTTCTACGTCCCTGCTCAACCAAAAGTATACTTCGTCATCCGTATCCGAGGGTGAGTGAATATACAGGTTGCAAGATGAGCTCGGGCTAATCGTCTTGGGTTGGTAGTATCAATGAAATTGCCCCCAAACCCCGAAAAATCTTGCAGCTCCTCCGATTGCTCCAGATCAACAATGGTGTCTTTGTCAAGGTTACTAGGCCTATTCAACAGATGCTCCGTCTCGTTGAGCCTTACGTTGCTTACGGAGAGCCCAACCTCAAGTCTGTGAGGGAACTCATCTATAAACGCGGCTATGGCAAGGTCAACAAGCAGCGCATTCCTCTCTCTAACAATGCTGTTATTGAGGAATCGCTCGGCAAGTATGACATCCTCTCCGTTGAGGACCTCGTACACGAGATCATCACCGCTGGCCCTAACTTTAAGCAGGTGAATTCGAACCATAGTTTAATCATAATAGTCATTCTAACAGTTATTTTAGGTCTCCAACTTCCTGTGGCCCTTCAAGCTCTCCAACCCCACTGGCGGCTGGAGGACAAGGAAGTTCAAGCACTTCGTCCAGGGTGGTGACTTCGGTGACCGGGAGGAGAACATCAACAAGCTCATCAGGCAGATGAACTGATTTCCTCCACCTACTCGCTTGGGACGGGGTGGGTTTCTCGTCTGTAGGACATGATGGAACGACGTATACTGCACGACGTTCGCTGCACGCCATTGCTTTTAATATGTTCCTTGTGTAGTTAGGATCCATGCCACAATTGATATCAAAACATGTCCTATATTGTATGACCTTGAGATGTTTGCACGATAAGATCCCAAGAGCTCAGGCGACGGTGCACGACGTCCGGACGGACCTCAGGGTTGTTTGCAAATTTATAGCTTACGTGACTCGACCTGGAAGAGGTTTACGGTCGTCCTCACATGCGAGCAGGCAGTAGTTCATACAAGATCTTGTCGAATAGTCCCCTCAGCGGTCTGGCTGTGGCGTCCAGAGCCAGGGGCAATACAGGGTATTTTCAGAGGCATGTAATGGGACGTAATGACGATAAAAGGCCCACAATCAATCGCAATCGCGATTTTACCCGTTCCTTCATGTCGACACCCCACCAGGACTTGGATCGTCTCTTTATCTCTAACGCCCAATGGGCGAAGAGTGTACAACGCCTTGAGCCTGGTTTCCTAGAAAAGACGGCAACAGGCCAGACCCCGCATGTTCGTACTGTTTAAATTGGACCGGGCCCAGAAGCTGACATGTCGACGTTCTAGACCCTCTGGATTGGTTGTGCCGACTCAAGGGTCCCCGAAACAACTATAACTGGCGCAAAACCAGGTGAAATCTTTGTCCATCGCAACATTGCCAAGTAAGGATCTACTTTTATGACATGAACTCGAAAATCTCAAGCCAAAGTTAGCCAATTCCATACTGAAGATGCCAGCGCGCTTGCCGTGCTCGCCTATGCCGTGGACTTTTTGGGTGTCAAACAGGGTAAGCGCACATCTTTTTTACTCCATCCTTTGTTCTCAATACTTTTTCCAGTTGTCGTTGTTGGCCACAGCCAGTGTGGAGGTGCACTTGCTTGCCTTGGAGCCGCTCAGGCCGGAAATGATACCACCATCCCAAACCTCCCTGCTGATGCGCCTCTCAATCGCTGGTTGAGCCCTCTCACCAAGCTTTCTTCGAGTCTCAATGTCAAGGACACACCCCAGGACGTGGCTCTTCGGACTGTCGTAGAGGCTAACGTCAAGCAACAGGTCGAAAACCTGGCCAAGTCCGAGACTCTTCTCAACGCATGGAAGTCGAATAATCCCGTCAAAAGAAACATTTGGGTCCATGGTTGGGTTTATGACCTTGCTAGTGGCACTTTGAAGGACTTGAACGTCTCTCGTGGCCCCTCCGATACTTGATGCACCATAGAAATAAATGGAATGGGGAATTGTGTAGAATTGTACAGCTCTTATATCTTTGTCGCGTCTCTATCGGTCGTTTTGTGTAATTATCCCACTCTTTCTCTCCGGATTTCAATGAATAGAATAAATTGGTGATTGCCATTCCAAGCGGGAGCAGTTCATTTAGCGTAACGCAATCACATGGAGCACGTTTCTCCCGACATGCATTGCCATATCTCAGCTGTCTCTCGCGTCGACCAACATTCCCCGCATTTCTGTTGACGCTGCACTATCATCAAGTGTAAGGCATGGCCACGACGTCGACAAACACGAAGCTCGCCGACCTACCCGAACGACTACTTGTACAGGTTGCGTCCTATAACACTAACTTGCAAGGCGTGGATGGGACTCCACAGGACTTGGTAGATTGGCTTGCACCAACGTTACAAGTATCAAGCTTCCTTGCTCATGAACGTCGAGCGCCTGACGTTGTTGCTGTCGGCTTTCAAGAACTACTTCCACTGTATCTCGGCCGTATGTGCCAGTCTCATTTATTCCTGCTACCCCTTGCTTAAGCACGGGTTTCCCCAGTATCTGGGTTCTCAAAAACCGTTATTGACAACAGGGATACATTGATTAAATCCCAAATCGAAGCACATGCTGTCAACAAGGAGAGCTATTCTCTTATTGCGAAGATAGTCAATGGTGGTGTAGCGCTGCTGGTGTATGGACGTGATGACACTGTAGCTCGGTACGTCACCGATGTTCAAACCTCTTGGACAGGTTGTGGACCAGGCTATATGGGCAACAAGGGGCCGTTGGGGTCCGCTTCAGAATCCCTGGCCTCGAAGAGAGTGTTGGAGAGACCTATACGTACGCCAACCAGTTATCTTCCTCCCTCCTGAGAGTTATTGAAGTCCACTTCTAGCTTCGTGTGTGCACATCTAGCCGCGCATGCTCCCAGACTCGCCCACAGGATCGCAGACTTCCACCATATTGTTGGCAGCCTGTTGTTCCCCCCAGTACTGCCTGGAGAGAAAGGGCCAAGCACCATGTATTCTTCGTCCCACCTCTTCTTCTTTGGGGACCTCAACTTCCGGGTGGTGGTCCCGGCCGACCACCAACTAGCTGCTTTCCATAAACAGCCCAACTTTGCTGAGCTGATGGAGAGTTACAAGACGCGCAAAGAGCTCAAAGAATTTGATCAATTGATAAACGAGCAGAAGAAAGGCACAATCTTCACTGGTTTTCACGAGGGCGAGTTCTGGGCGTTCAAATGCAGCTACAAGTACAAGCTTGGGGAAGTTGACAAGTATAGGTCAGTCAATACATGATGGGCGCTCAGGGCTATTTGACTGAACCTGTCTCCCCATAAGCGCAAAACGTGCGCCTTCATGGACTGACCGGGTCCTTTACGCCACATACAGCGATTCACCTGATACTCCGTTGACTAGCAACATCACCAATGTGCTATATACGTCGATCCCAGGCTATACTACCTCAGATCATGTACGTCTTCTATTCTCTTTGCGGGCTTGTACTCCGAGGATTAACGTCCTCGATAGAAGCCGGTTGTTAGCCTTCTCCTCATGCCTCCGCGGTTGGTAAACCAAGCAGCCTCCGCGAAGCCTCCAGTAATTCAGTTGCCTGCGCACTATTCTCCGACGCCCGACCGTCGGGCAAATCTCAAGCGGTACATTGGGCGAAGCCTTGACCGAGTTATTGGAATGATTTGGTGGATTTTCGTCGTTTTGGGGGCGGGATCGAGTGTTTTGGGTATATTTAATTTCTTTGTCGGCATGGGAGCCTGGAGTTGGTGGAAAAAAGGCAATAATACCCTACCATTACCCGTGCCGGGCCAGGCTTAGTTTCGCCATTCTATGTACCTTTACTGACATGGACAACTTGATTGTATGTGTGATATCATCTATACATTGGATCTAATTCAATTGACTTTCATCATTGAATGTCAACATGATTGCGTTGGAATCGCAGATCAGACGAAGTGCAAGGGTGATCAGCAAATCTGAAAGATTATACCGAGTGTATCTGCTCCGGAAGGCTTGCGATCCTGACGAGATGATACTGCCGGGGTACTCCTCCGGTGTCAGGTAGACGATAAAACACTACAAGGGGGAAGAGTAATTGTAATGTGCACACGCCCTGAGATAGGTGGGGTTTTGAACCGCCCATCCCCGTACGACAATGCAGGAGCTAGGACCTGTCTGAATGCGAACTTGGAAGCTCCAGAGATCATGTTTGGGCGCTATGTGTCTGGCGACATCAAAGAAATGTCGTCGAGGCGAAAATCGGTGTTGGACGGATGTCGGTCACTATCCGATGGCGAGCTCTGACGGGACCTCTCCATACTCGCTTTGTGACTGCGTAGGTGCCGGCGCATGTTTGAGTTGACGTTGAACTCTCGGCCACAATCTGGCCAAGGACACTTAAATGCTATCAATCAAAGTAGTGAGTGTAAGGGCTTGATTCCAAATCAAAATGGTACGTACGGGTAGCACCAGTGTGGGTGTTCATGTGAATACGAAGACTGCTGGGACGAGTGAAGGTTTTATGACACTGATGACAGACGTGTTTTGATCTTGGATCGCCATCGAACGATGAAGCGTCGTCGAAAGCCGTAGCTGATGGCGAGAATTTTCGGACAGACTGATTCACGGGCACGAACCGTGTCGGTGGGCCATAAGATTGCATCCGAGGTGGAAGCTCATTCCACTGGCCAGAGTTTCCCGATGTAGGAGACCAGCGGCTTGCGGAAGACCCCTCCTGTGGTGTCGAACATTGACAGGGGTAAGGGGTTCTAGACTGCGGGTAATAGTGAGGATCAGGATCATAAGGTGCCTGCCAGGGCCCGCTCGGAGGTTGGTTTGAGCATTGACAAGGGTAGTTTGTGTATCCTTGGCTTTGGCAACTGCATCCTACATTCTGTGCTGGATATGCCCCGCGCCTGTAGTCAGCATATGGCGCATCTGGGCCGTGAGAATAACCTGGCTGTGGGTGGCCTGAGGGGGGCGGAACGGGAGGATGTCTGTACTAAGGAAAGACATGAAACTCAGGATTCCGAGACGGCAGAGAGAAGAATCACGAACAGATCCGTGTTGGGAGTGTTGTCGGTAGCCTCCGGTTTGGCTCTGAGGTGCCTGGTTCAAAGCCTGTGTAATGGGGGTCTCAATGAAAAACTGCTCTGAAAAAACGAGGCTCGTATGGCTTTACCTGAAAACATTTCGTGTATACTGGGCAACTTTATTGCCGAGTCAGTTGGTCTGTCATCACCAGGCATATTGTGTAGCTATTGAGAGGAAGGTGAGGCTGGAATCTGGATTCTGTTGACTGGTGATGTGGCTTCGAAGGGAGGAACGGGAAAGAGAGGCGACTGCGGTGGTTAAATCTCTACATCATAGAAATATTATACTATCTCGCGGCAAGGGTTGTTGGGCCTGTGAGGAAAGAGGCACATGGGGCCACGGAACCGGTGAGACCGATTTATTCTCGCCGTGACTGGCATGATCTGAGGAGGATCGCCGTTCGCATAAACAGTGTGGTCGATCTGTTACTCAACGGCCCTGAAAGTGTATCAAACATGGCGCTCGACTCGGCATCCGGTGGTGATGCAGTTGTTTGTGTACATCATACGTATTATTCAATAAATGTTATATACAATGGAAAAGCCGCAAGCCTGACTGCTCCTAGTACGGATGTACAAGGACAATTGGGGGTCCCGTATGATAAAAGCGCCAACGGGTGTGCACAGGTATAGATCAAGTGTGGATTTGCCGTGATTGGGTGGGTGATCTGTTGAACACCTGATTTCCCCTTCGTCAAGAAACACCCATCTGCAAGGAGAAAGATGCCAGCTAAGGCGAATAATCGGAGGTCTGCATTTCCCGGGACATGCGGATTTAAACATCCTTCATCGGTGACCAGAAGCCGGCGCGGTGGCCAAGAAGGTCTACCACTGGTTTGGGAACGTACTACGAAGCAAATATGAGTACGGTAAATTACAAAGGCTACACACCATACACACCTCGTGTCGGCTGGTGAGTAATCCATGAAAACTAGACCAAGGAGGTTATCCCATTGGGACGTTTTGACTCTTGCCAGGGTGTTGACACGCGGGGGAGGAAGCAGGGCCAGATGGGTCTTCAGACACCTCAGCCATGTCCATAGGAAGGTGCAAGACTGCCAAATCTGCAAGTTCCTTCGGCAGGTGATTTGTGTCAGGGTTCGAGGAAGTCGTCAGCGTCGAGAATTGCATCATATTGAGTAGCATGTTTCTTTCCCGTTGAAGTGTATTGATTTGACCCGTAAACTCATGAAGTTCCTGGTCTCGCGAACGCACCTGCTTGCGTAATTTAGTGATCTGTTGGCGTTCGCTTCGAAGTCTTGTAGAGACCACATCCAGAACTTCTCGTAGATTGTGAACGTTAGTGATGCCGAGATCACTGAGAACCGCGTTCCACGCCGAGGTGGTCTCGAGTCGCAAGCAGTCTCCAGTTTCAGAAACGGATATACCAAATTCCGTCAGCGAAGCGTGGAGACGGCTAAGTTGCTGCGATGCTCGGGCATCTTCCCCGCTTGTGGTTGTATTGGGAGGGAGAAAGCCTGCATTGGCGCATGGCTGCTTTTGAAGGGCAGTTGGTTGGCTGGGAGAGCTCTCGCCTCTGTACTCGTTGATGCCGGCTCGTGGCGCCCCAGCGATCGTGGCTTCGGCCTCTGCTTTTCCCGTGTTATAGGCGGCCTCGATTATGGGTTTCATGTCCTTCTGAAACTCTAGTAAAGCCTGAGCTCTGGTAGCAGATACGGCCTTTGAGACTTCATGACTGATAAGAGAGACTATTCTGTCAGCTTGGGTTTGTATGCAAGTCCCAGCAGGCGTTGGCTTGGGTGGCATTCAAGGTCAAGGCTAGAGTGGTGCCGCATAAAGGAGGAAAAAGTGGGATTAGTCATCCATGGATCGCCAACACTGCATCACGTAAGCACACCGAGCAAACCTCGTCTCTACGAACGACCTTGACGGCCTTGAGCACTAAAATGGCGACGGCTCTTGCTGCGTGAGTGTTGACTGGATGTTAATGAAGCAACGATAACTTAATTTTTCCAGTCTACTACCTCAACCGCTCCATGCATCTTCTGTTTCTGATGACGAGGACAATGTTGTGACCCCCGCCGCACCATCTCAAGCCGTCATTTCAAGGCAGGTGCGGCCTCCTTATGGCCAGCGCAAAGGGTGGAAGCCAACATCACAGGAAGACTTTGGTACGTTTGGCCTAGTCAAGGGTCTGCCTTAAGTTTCTCACCATTATTCTCAGGTGATGGTGGTGCATTCCCAGAGTGTCATGTCGCGCAATATCCCCTTGATATGGGTCGTAAAAAGGTCTGCTGCAGTCCCCACTAATCTTCTTTGAACAGTTCCTCATTTAGGATAGGCTTCCTCGGGCAATACCCTCGCACTCCAAGTTGATAATGAGGGCAATGTTCGCTACGACGCTATTGCACACCAAGGACAACGGCCAGGCAAGATTGTACAATCACAGTTCAAGGACCTTGTGCCCCTCCATCAACGCAAGGACCTTGACGACTCAGAACGTATCATGGAGCGACCAAGCGAAGACGAAGTTCAGGAGACTACAGAGAAAACTAGGCTTGCACTCGAAAAGCTGGTCAACGGCAAAATTAAGGCGGCACAACCGAAGAACGTCCCCGATAGCCAAGGCAAAACTTCATTCATCCGTTATACTCCTGGCCAGCAGGGCGACTCCTCGGCACTCAAGCAGAGGATTATAAAGATGACTGACGTCGTCGAAGACCCATTGGAACCCCCACGATTCAAGCACAAGAAGATCCCTAGGGGCCCCCCTAGCCCCCCGCCCCCAGTCCTAAGAAGTCCTCCAAGGAAGGCTACAGCTGCCGAACAGAAAGAGTGGATGATTCCTCCTTGCATCTCCAACTGGAAGAACAACAAGGGTTTCACCATTCCTCTTGATAAACGCCTTGCTGCAGATGGACGAGGCTTGCAGGATGTAAGTGAACATACCATCAAGTGATTTGAGCCGAGAGTGATCTTGCAACAGGTCCACATCAATGACAACTTTGCTAAGTTCTCCGAGGCATTGTTTGTTGCCGATCGCCATGCAAGAGAGGAAGTTCGTCAGCGCTCGCTCATGCAACAGAAACTTGCTCAGAAGGAGCGGGAAGCCAAGGAAGAAAATCTTCGTATGTTGGCTCAGCGTGCTCGGGAGGAACGTGGTGGCGTTGTACCAAAACCATCCGTTCAGAGTCAGGCCGCCATGAAGTCCAGCTTAGCTGCCTACGGAAGTGACAGTGGCAGCGAAAGTGAGGCAGAATCGGAACCTGAGCGAGAGCGAGATGATGATGGCAGCGAGGAAGATGAGGAGGCTGCCGCCATTCGAGAAAAGATGAGGGCGGAGAAGCGCAGGGAACGAGAACGAGAAATGCGCATGAACAATATGGGTCAAGAGCAGCGAGCGAAGCAATTGGCAAGGAAGCAGAATCGTGACATATCCGAGAAGATTGCTCTTGGCCTTGCAAAACCAACAATGTCGAAGGAATCTATGCTTGACTCACGGCTGTTCAACCAGGAGTCGCTATCAGGCAACTTCGGCGATGACGAATCGTACAGTTTGTATGACCGACCGCTCTTCCATGGATCTACAGCTGCCGCCGCCATCTATTCAGCACGAGGCAACATCACTGAAGGCAATGACGAGTCCTTCGGTGGAGGAACTGACGAAGGTATCAGTCGTGCTCTGGACAACGATAGATTCAGTCTTGGACAGCCCAAAGTTGGCTTTGAGGGCGCCTCAGAACAGGAAATTCGCGAAGGGCCCGTTCAGTTCGAGAAAGATACTGGAGATGTTTTCGGTGTTAACCAATTCTTGGACGAAGCAAAGACTGGCAAGAAGAGGGGTCTTGACACAGGAGTGTGAGTACTTGTGCGCTCTTGCTACATGGGCTCAGTTGACCAAAGGCTTTTATTCAGGTCCGGAGCTCGAAAGCGACAGCAGTTGGAGCGGGCAGCAGAAGATGATTAGTGTATTTACTTTATATTTTCAACACCCTGTACCACTATGTACATGCCATCGACTTTTCCTCATACAAAACTATTTTGTGCTACAAGCGGATATTCGGAGCTGGCCGATCAGCAGTTTTCGCAGCGGTCTACCGAAACGGGAACAGGGCGCGTCGTCCATAACTGTCACCTCTTCAGTCTGTTATGAGCACCGAAAATGCCACGAAGTCTCTCACACAACCTGTGAAGAAACAGCTATCTGGCTTTCAAACCGCTCTACGGTACACTGGCATACCATCATCGTGGTTGGAGAAGAAACCCAAGCTACCGTCACGAAATACCCTCATATTTCTGTCCGTGGTATCCAGTATCGTTGGCTACTATGTCTATGACCGCAAACAATGCAAGAAGATCCGCCAGCATTATGTCGATCTCGTGAAGCACCAGGCAGAGGAACCATTGCATCCTCTGGAGTGGCCACGTAGAGTGACGGTCTATGCTAGTAAATGGCCTGGAGACGAGGACTATGACCAAGGCATGAAGTACTTCCGCAAGTATGTCAAGGTTAGTGCGAGGTCTGGCTTCAACATTTCTGTTCGCTCACGGTCTTTTTCAGCCTATCCTCGTTGCCGGTGCTGTGGACTATGACATGGTCACTGGCAAACGCACTGGTGATCTCGTCGACCGGATCAGCGACGAAATAAAGGCTCGCAGACGTCAGGATGCTGGACTCGAGGAAAGCCCTGAACTCCAAGGGGCTAACGTTGCAAAGCGGACATTAGCTGACCTGCGCAAGCATCGGTTGGAAGGCGGAATTGTTATTATCGGTCGGCCAGCATTCAAGGAGTTCTTGGCTGGGATGCATAAGGGATGGACCGAAACAACTGAGAAGATTGACCGAGACGAATTACTCTCCCATCAGCTCGATATGGACAGTCGATTCGACGAAACTGACGAACCTGTTGGTATCAACGGGGAGTTGGATGCGGATCCGGCGCACCCTTCTGCAGAGCCAGAAACCATACCTACACCCGTTTCTTCCCCGAACCTCCGCTTGAAAACATATTCCTTGTATCCCCTCGGCGAAGACAGATGCTCCAGCCACAATTCCCCCAACCCCACCCTTGCTCCTCGTTCCATATACGGATTATATCGGTTTCAAGCAAATTCCGCTCATGATCTGGGACTGGTTCAACCAGCGCCATAAGGTCCGTGCTGGAGCCGAGGCAGGCTACCGCCTACTCAAAAACGAAACCCGGCCAATAATTCCTCCCACAAGCACCCCACACACAACGTTGTTCCAAGAAACCAGTGAGCAACATGATACAGAAGGAAGTCAGGGAGATCTAGCTTTCGACAAAGAAGCAGAGTACTATTTCAAGAACTCCTTGCGTAAAACAGTGTCGGACATCGAGGAGGCAAGGGCGGCGTACTACATGAAATTGCCAGAGAAGTTGGCAACAGCCCGGGCCCTCCTGCGAGGGACACGGGAACCTACCAAGGATGAAGTTGCCAATCCTCCTCCGACTGAAGTCGAGTTACGTGCTGAGAGGATGAACAAGGAGAAGCGATGGCGTCGCGATGCTGCTGGATGGGAGCTTATCAAACCAAGTAGTCCACCAGTCTGGGACGATCGGTTTGCCCAATCTCTGTGTATCTTCACGGACCCAACCCAAAACGATAACCCATGATGATATTGCTTATAATTAGACTTGCACACGTAATTTCCTATTTAATGCATAATCCTATCAAAGGCCTTGGTCGTCAGACAATTTCTACTGCATTGCTATTAAGGAAAGCATCAAGTTCATCGAACTCGTCTTCTGAACTGGGGTCGGGAGGCAAGGATTCTTCCTTCGCTTCCTTGCAGCTGTCCCGGATCAAAGCCGCCTCTTTCATCCTTTCGGTGCTTTGCCCACGTATGTTCTTCCAGGAAGCCGAATCGGGAGAGTAAGGCGCCTGAAGCTCATCGTACATTGTGTAGTCACTGTCTTCCTCGCCGTTACAAGAGTTCAGAAAGAGAGGAACAATGGCCCCCGTGTGACAATCCAAAAGAACGTCCGGCTCCGCGTCATGAGTATCCGTTTGAGGTTCGATTCTGCTCCTCTTTCTTGGAGATTCCAGGACAAAAGGACTCAAATGGCGTTTTGGGTTCTTTGGGCTTGTAGGGCAGAAGGAAGCTCCAGCGCCACCCTGAGTATCGCCTTCAAGCGGCTGACTCTGACTTATGTGCCAGGATTGAGTATCGGCCATAATCATGTTCGAGACATCGTCAGAATCCGAGCAGGCCTGCACCGATTGCGGGGATGGCTGTGAGACTAGTTTGATGAGGTCATGTGCCTCAGGAAGATCGTCTTCTTCGAAGCCACTCTGAACCTTGGTTTCCTGCGGAGCAACTGGACCGGCTGTAAGCCTCACCGTGTTCCCAAGGTCAGTAAATTCGACATCAAAACTAGGGAGGGGTTCCTTCCTCCGCGTTGGAAGCCCAGACCCAATTTTCAAGCGGCGCCCAAGTGATAGTTGGATGTTACTTCGTACATTGGTGGTCTGGTGCAGGTCGTCTAACTTCCTCAAGCGATTGTCTATAGGTTTCTCTTTCCCGGCAGCTTTGAATTTGGTTGGAGATGCCTTGCTCTGGGCTTTCAGCGTTGACTCATCGACTAGAGTTTTCTTTTTTGAGGGCAAGGGTAGGCCAGGAAGACCATCTCGACAACTTGAAAATCATTAGTTTGAGATCTGACAGGGTCTTGTAACATTACACCAACCACATGTGTCGGCATTTCGTTTTGTCACGGCAAGGGTGGTTGCATCTGAAGAAGAATTAGCTCAATACCACTCGCTACAAGCCATCGTTCCATACGCAAAGCGGCCATTCGGAAGCTTCTTTGGAGATGATTTCTGGCGCAGGGTTGAATCGCAGTTTGGCATTGCGTTAAATGTTGCCGACTGGGCCCCACGCCTTGGTCCTGCGCAGATTCAAACCATGTAGGTGACATAGATGAGAAGAAGGGGCTTACCTGCACCTGTGAGGTCACGAATCTGAACCTTCTCCTCGCTCTTTTCGAGTTCCATATTCCAGAAGTCGGGATCGTCCTCCAATCCTGCCAGATCAAACTCCTGTCGACTGAAGTCAAGGCCTGAATCTCTAATTGTGGAGCTCAACTAACAGTGGAAGTGGGTGGTCTGGTGTTCATGGTCGGGTACTCATCCGCGGCGACAGTCGGTCGTAGGGTTTTTACGACAGTCACCCCCGCAATGGACTCCTGTAAATGGGAGCGTGAGAAGGGGAGGAAGGAGGGCTTCTGGATGAACATACAGCGCATATGAACACCGTTATGCTTTGGCTAGGCTTCGTTAACTCGGCGCTCACGCTGAAGGTCTTGGTTTGTTTCAACGCCTTTGTCCTGCGAGGGGTGATCTGAGCCAGGAAAACAAACGAGACAAGCAAAACTACGCACGGGATTCGTCGAAAGTCCACTAACGCCATGTCCGACGTGAGCGTCAGCACTGCAGTCATGCTGAACCTGTGTAACTTTTGCTTCTTAGTCTTGGATCCTCCATTGCTGTTCTCCGAGTTCAAAAGTCCACATTCTATAGCCAAGTCGACTTCGACTGGACCTATTCCCCCACTTGAACGCACTTCAGTCTGATTCACTGAAAGGGTGTAATGAGGTAGTTCCTGGCCGCTGCGAGAACCTCTAAACCAAAGGGTGAATTTCGGTTCAGAAGCTTTGAATGAAAGATCAGAGGCGGACTGGGCTAGGTTGAGCAGGCTCGACTCACCATTTCAATTCTCTGAGGGTTCTGGTTCCGAAGCTTGTCTATAGAGGTAATTCCGTGTTCGGCAAGAAGCTGTAAAGCTTAGTAGGTCCACATTTACGAAATTCCGAGGTGCTTAGCGTACCATCAACCTACATAAGGGTGATGTTATCTCACAAATCTCAGGAGGATTCATGAGGAAAGAGGACTAACGATTTCTCTCCAATTCCACCAATCTGGCATAGTACCACGGGTCGATCTTCCCAGGCCTTTGCAGTTAGACATCTAACGCTACAAAATTCTAGTGAGTAAACGTAGACGAAGCGGGAATGCGAAAGAGCTTACAGCTCCAGGCCATGTTTTATGAGGGTGGCGTTGGACTTAACAATCCCAACCTCTACGAGTGCTGGAACGATGGCGGTCAGGAAGGAAGACAGTATAGATAGTCTGCATACCCCTCGCTATCCTGGAGCTATGCCGGAAAATACTCAGTGCTTCTAGGTACAGTTGGCTATCACCACTCCTGTACTCCGCTGCGTTTAGAGGGATTCCACTCAAAACCGCCTAGGGAAATGTCAAGAGGGACACCAATGACTGAAGGGGGACTCACTTGAGTCAGTAGAAACACTTTGTCTGCTGACTTCTCAATCTTCAACATCTCATATCTGATATCGGTGTGCTTGCGGAGTTTGGTCAGAACCTGGGCAGACGATGAAACCTCTCAGGCGTGGCGAAAGATTGCCGAAACCGACCGTTTTTTCAGAAGACCTCAGTTTGACGTCGTGAAACCTGCAAAAACTTTTAGAAGTATGATGGGATGGGAAGTCATAGTTGGGTACTCTTCCGCAGCAGAGAGCATCTCCAACTGTCGTAAGAGTGAGTTCCATGACTCTACCTTGCTAAATGACGTGGAGACATACAAGTTCCCGAAGGGTCGGGCTTTCTGGGAGAGCGAGAATCATTGACATCTGCTCACAGATCAACCCGGGTGCGCAGGTGAGTGCTCTAAAAATTTACCGTCGTCTGGCGAATGTAAAACTAAACATGAAATGTAAATCCACCCTTGAAGAGAAAACGGATGAGCGTACCGACCTTGCTCATGATATCACCATACTCGGTCGAATGTAAGGCTTCACCGACGTCTTCACCTCCTTCGAGAAGCTTGTTGGTTCTGAGTTGGTCCAAGCTCTCCATAACAAGTTCATCTACTCGTTCCTCCCAGCTTTGGCCTTCGTCCTTATTGATACAGTAATGCCCCGGATTCTTCTGGATGCGTTGAAACATGAAGGAACCTCGCAACCAATCCTTAGCCGAATTCACGCTGGTTATTGTACCTAGCCCAACTTCAGAGTTAAGATGTTCTGAGAGGTTGACATGCAGGGAGCTTTCCAAGATGGTCTTCCCCTGGACTAACGCCCGGTACTTGTTCTCGAGTTGCTCTTCGCAGAGGATGAGGGCAACCCCATGCTTATCTTCGTGAAGGTAAGAGACACAGGTAAATTGCGCCGTATAAACACAAACCAAATTGTGGCCGCCCCTGAGAGTGTTTGTTATCGAACATGGGAGGTATTCTTGGGAGATCGAACACGCACCGCTCGACCAAGCATTTGCATTATGTCGAGATCCGAATATTCCACTGAAGCGTTATTCTGATAGGTTTGAACTCCCTTGATGACAACAAGGTGCGCGGCTACGGAGGAAGATGCATTTATAAACCCCCTACGGATAGATACGATATGCTCACGAAGATTAACGCCAACAGCCAATGTCTGTAGCGGAATAGTGAATAAACATAAGCATAGGAAATCCAGTGCCCTTACAGAGGTGGCAACCACAACTCTAAGAACTTTCTTCAAGTAGAGATCTTCGACTTGTCTTCTGTCGACAGGCGAGAGACCAGCATGGTGAATGCCGATACCAAATGAAGCAAAATCTGAGAAAGGATGAGTAGTATGGTCTAGTCATATACAACTATCGCCTACCTGCGACCCGTTTGTCTTCGAAACCACCTGCTTCGCCCCTGGTGATTGCTCAGAAAGAACACAACGACGATGTGATAAACGAACCTCGCTGGTCGAGACCAAGGAAGCTTTTGTCGGGTTCTCTCAGCTTCCGTGAATTCCTTCACAAGTTGTTCGGCCGTAGAAGAAACACCTGCAATTTGTGTGACATGAGAGTTAACCAATTACTGTCGATGGATGTAAAGGATCAACCTTTTCTGGTTGAACAAAACACAAGGATTGGTTTGCCTGCAGAATGCTGTTGCAAGGTACCAAAGAGTTTGTAATCCAACGTTCTGTTAAAGACAAAGTCGTTTTGACTCTTGGGCCGATAAACCCCAATAACGATCCTGGTAATTTTGCAAGGCCGATATTCCTCTCCGAACTATTCTTCCGTCAGATCTTACTACACGTGAATCCATGGTGAGTCCTTACCTCGCACACCTGGGCCGGAGCCCCTGGCGTCCCAGAACTCCCGATCCATGATGCAACATCCACAATATTTGGAACAGTTGCGGAAACCAGGATAAAACGTACGGACGATCCTCGAGATTTCATCCGAGATACGACGGCCTCTAGGGTACTACCCCTGTTTTCGTTTAGAATATGAACCTGTGACGATATCCAAATTGATCGATGTTATTAGAGGATAAGGATAACGGGGGCGAACCTCGTCCACGAGGAACAAGTGAACGGAAGAGAAATCTGAGCATTATCACCCTGTAGGAGGTGAGGTGAGCTGTCTGATCACATTGCTCGTCCCGGTGCTCACCAATTGCGGGTCAAGCTGTCCCACTTCTCTGCCTGTGAAAGAGCCAATCAGCTCTCCGCCACATCGCCTATAAGCCCATCAAGTTACAGTGGTCACTCTTCCGGGGTTCAGCTATATTTAAACGGGGATAGGATAGAGATGTCCTAACATTATTGAAGAGCTCTTTGCATCTCCCCAGGCGCCTTTACCGAACAAAACGGTGTCGCCTGTGAGTTCGCAACCTCGATGGAAGGTTTAGCATGATAGCACTACTTTAACGTGACTGGTGGCCTACACTTGACCCCGAGCGGCTCGAACTTTTTAGACCAGTCACGGTGCTTCTCAGAGCATAGAGCCTGGTGGAAGAGAGTTTTAACGAACTCATACTGGTTTATTCGGATTCACACCTTTGTGGGTGCGATGTAAACACATTTCCAAGTTCTTCCGATGTTTTCAGGTGCCTTAATCATCCGAATCATGGCCAATTCGAACAAGACTGTCTTCCCACTCCCCGTCGGTGCTAGGGGCGAAAAGTCGACGATCAATAGCCAGTCAGACAATGCCATTCGATGTACACACCACTGATGACCTAAATTTGAAGTATGATGACAATGTCTACGCCATTCATTGTGCAGAAGCGTCACCATGTTTTCATTGTAATTAAAAATCTGGAACGTCAAGCAAGGACCGATGACGGTAAGGTGAAGAGCATACATGATCAAAGCACTTGGATTGCATGGCGTTGAAGACGCCGAAGCTGAAGATTGCCCGGTAAACATCCGCTGTCCCATTAATGTCAGAATTCGTATCCACCTCATAGACCAAAACATACGGAGTGCCGAGACGGACTGGAGTGATATTGCTTTGACAATGGGTTGGCTGGGGTTACTGTCATCCGTCCTGATTGGTTCGTGTGAGAGCATTCGGGGTCTGTAGGAGCTAATTGGGTGATAATGGGCATTCTGATTATTTCCTGCCGCCAGATCTCGCTGGTGAAAATCCCAGTGGAGATTGAGTCGGTTGGTGTAACCTGCGATGCAACCTCAATCAGACAGATGATTTGTTTGCAGGACGTGGTATACAACTTGTGTTTTGAAGACCGCAGCCTGACTCGGTCAAAAACCCTCGCCGTCAACCTGGTATCCAGCGTAATCGTTGAGGCAGGTATCGTATTCATGCGGATTGCGAACAGCGTTAAAATGCTGAGTTCGTAGTTCGTAGCGTACGTCCGAGTAGGATGATGGATCCCCTGGAACAGGGGAGGAGAATGCTTCTGTAGAGGAAATAGACTGTCAGCTTGTCGTCACGAGAGAAGAACACAAGAGGAACAAGATGAGCGCATATATTGACCTATTTCTTCTTGTAGTGGACCATCCACTGCATAGGCGTTAAAGTCGAAGCTTTCGGCGGAATATCCCTCATAATTGGAGTAGTTATCATCGGCACCACCGACATGGTTGTCGTAGGTATTCATTGGAGGCCCAAAGGGTCAGGGTAGCAGTGAGGAAGACTCAAAAGGCTCCGCGTGACGTGACAAGTCGCGATCGTGTATCTGCCATTGACGCGTTTGGCACGTGCTCGAAATAAGAGGTGATCATTCTGGCAATGAGCGCTGGGGGCCGAGTTGCCTTTTTGTATAACAGCCTTTTTCCTTTCCCTTTAATCACGCATCTGCCTTTAATCGCAACTCACCATGGCCACTGCTGATTCTGCACCACTCATCCCATGCTCTACCGAGGAGGCGAGACGGAAACGTGATGATTTGATCGAGAAGTAGGTCTATGAAGTACTGTACGTTGCAGACTCGGATGGGCTGAATCAAGATATCGACTATGAACAGAATTCACTATTCTGACCGCTACTCCGACGATGAATACGAGTACAGACATGTCATCCTTCCCAAGCAATTCCTCAAGCTTATACCAAAAGAGTACTACAATGACGATAATACTGGAACTTTACGGCTGCTAGCGGAGCAAGAATGGAGAGGCTTTGGAATTACCCAAAGCCTCGGATGGGAGCATTACGAGGTTCATGGTGCGCTACTTCCTACTCTTTACATTCAAGAAGATTGTTTCTGAGTTCGCATGTTCCCTTAGCGCCAGAACCACACGTTCTTCTGTTCAGGCGGGCAAGAGACTTCGTTATGCCAACTCAACACGCTGTCCCTAGGAAGAGATAAACACGATTCCCTAGGTCTGCGAGGACGTTTCTTCATCATCTCGTCAGTAAGAAGCACGTTTAAGCAAGGCTGTCATGCGTGCGGGATGTTACCGACTGAGTCCTTTTAGTCTATTGTTACCTCTGCATTCTTTCACCACCGACTCTAATATACTAAATAATCATGTCCACAAAAATTCTGTCTATCTACTACATTAGCCGTATGTTACCGGGAAGTAGTCAAGGCTAGAAACGTGAAATAGGCAGATCTCCCCATTGAACAAGTGGTCCGGGGTCGACAGATGGCTGCAAACCGGACCTGAAGGCGTGGAGATCATCAACGTATGTAGCCCCTGGACGCGGCGCATCCTTGCCCTCGCCGTCTACTGGATACTGCTCCAACAATGTCGGGATATTCAGAAGCAGAGATTCATGCTCTTCGGAAGACCCCAACAACTGCTTCCAGTAACTGGTGAAGTCGCTTGCGAGGGGATTGTTCTCGTTTCCTAGTGCCTCTTGCCATGGGAGCTCGTCCGCGTTTATGCCAGCTTGTCGCAAGGAAGAGATGAAAGCTTCCGTGGCAGCAGAGCTCACTCGTTTTGGCTTAGGCTTTTGAGAGATAGAATGGACGGAAAACTTGGATCGGGTTGGTGACGATGGATGCACTTTTGACAGGAAAAATTGTATAATGTCTCCCTTAGTGACGAGGTCCACATGTCCAGCGCTGTTTTCGCCTGTTCAAAGAATATGTGTGAATATAGAAACCCCAGCACTAGATATGCTCTTACTCCGTAGGAAGTCCAAATGCCCAGATTCCACTTCGTTCATGAACCTCGAAGATTCTTCAGCAAGATTCTTGTCTGCCTCGAGCCATTTCTTCTTCAGTCCATCCTTATGTTCCTGGAATTCTTCTTGGCTCATTTCTTCCAGCTTCGCCTTCATTGTTTCCAAGAAAGCATCCACTCTTGCCTCCAGGTATCCAGGTGTCTTTTCACTTTGCACGATGATCCGCAAGCCTTTGACGATCTTGCCCGGATAGTACCAACCGGTACACCAGACAATGTACCCAAGCTGTTCCTGTGTTCGCAAGATATTGAAAGCCGGTTCGCTGAGAATTTGGTTCAACAAATCCCCAGTTACTCTTGCATGCTCGTCCGTGATGGGACCGTATTGAACAAGGTACGTAAGAGCCGAATTAGCTTGGTTCGGATTAATGACAGGAGACGTCCATATGAGATTCGAGGCTGAGAAATGGGTCAGTTCTCCAATCACATTATGGATTACCACACCTGCCTGGTGGAAGCAAACGGGCGCGTTCATTCAATTCTGAAGGGGTCAGAGGGGAGACACCCAACCCCTCCTCCCCCATCTCGGCAATTCTTATGGCCTCCTAGATTTCGCTCAGTATCTTGGACCCCTACAAGGACCTCGCACGGAAAACTCACATCTTTGAAGACATTTCCAGCGACCAGAATGCGAAGATGAGTTTGAGCAAAGAATTGTTTCATGTGATCCCGGATTCCATCGCCAGTGATATCTGCAGATAGCAAGCATGGGTAGGGGAAGCCCATATACATAACCGGAACTGACCGGGAAGCTCCTTCAAGCGTTCCTCAATTGACCAATGTTGCTCGGAAAGCGTCCACCGAGCGAAGTAGGTTGACAAACTATATGATTGTCCGAGGAAGAAATTATGCCAATCTCGTTTAGCCTACGTAAAACGGGGGAAGGGACATCAGCATTGGAGATTGAGTGATGTAGTTTTGACTAACCTCTTCCTTCATGATAGCTAGGCGGTCTTGTTTCACATCCAAAGACTTGATTTTCTCTAGTAAGCGTTGAACCAAGACCTCTAGCTTGTCGTTGTAGCCGCCCACGGTGAGGGATAACTCGGTGTCATGGTGGGTAAATTTGTAGTGCAGGCCGGCGAGATCAGCGTCATAGGAGAGTTCGGTCAAAGCATCATTAACCAAATCCGTATATAGCCTGGAATTCTTTTGAGGGCGGGGGAGTAGGAAGGCAATTGTGTCACACTTACCTTGTCATCACCCGGGCTCGTGGAGAGGTGTTCCCAACATGGCTGCAACTGTTTTGAGGTGGGGCACCAGCAAATCAAGTATATTTTAGTTCACCTTCGGAAACTGATCATTATGTGAGCTTTAGGCACAAAGAAGCGGTCATCCTTCTTGTGCCATAAAACGGAGAGCGGGGTTTCTCGTACAAGGTGAGGTCTCTTGAGCGGCTAGGGCCACATAAGTAGGGGGCTCAGAGAATGATCAGAAGGCACTTGCCTCAACCTGACGCTTCTCCACATCGAGTCTTGACGGAATGAATTGATTTGGGCGCGCCAGAAAGAGTTCAGGGATTGAGTTGGGAGCTTCCGCCTGCAAACTGCTTAGTCGCACAGAAGATAGAGTCAAGAAATATGCCAGACCTTCTCTATGAACTCGCGGCTGAACTTTTCAACGTGATATTCAGTGCCATACCAAGGCTCCTTCTCCCATTTTTGGTCTGATTGAACCTTTTCATGATCAGCACCAGAGGCCATGAGCACCACTCTGCCTTCAGTGATACGAAATGTATCGAGATACCGCATAATCTGTGCCTCTACGGCTCCTGCAGGATCCCACTCCCAGGTCAAGGCAGGTGCACTCAGCAGAAGGTCACGAGGGGCCGGTAGAACCATGCTCTCGGCGATTGAGGTAGCATATCTATCGGGCATGCTCTTCTCCTTGAAACGAAAGCGTATTCGGGAGAGCTGTGCGACCTCCCGTTGATGGTAATCGTCAAACTTGGAAGATCTGAGCAAGGCAAGATACTGAAAGGCGGCAAGGATGGCACTCTTGTGATTTTCTGTAAGAGGGAGCTACTCAGTGTGTGATCTGAATCTTCCGAAAACAATTGCTTACTGAAGCCGTCCTCTGTGAGATACATGGTCATCTTGAACATGGCGAAACCCCGCGCTAAGTTTTGACAGCCAGCGCTCAACCCAGTCACCCAGCCCTTGCTCTTCAAATAGGACATCAATGAACCTGGGCCTTCGTGTCCAACGAAGTGGGACAAGAAGTGGGCGGGTTTATGCTTCCAATGGACAGATTGGTCCTCTAAGGGGAACGAGATCTCCATACAGTGGAAGTTCATGATTGTCTTCACAGAAACAAGGGTCTGAAAGCCGGGAGGTCAGATGGCAGGAAGCTTACAAGAAATGATGCGCTTACTCCCTTCTCGTTCTCGCCGAAAGGATGCTCTGGGAATACGACAGGCGGATTGGGGCCGCGGCTCGGAATAGGAGAAAAGAGCTTCGAGACAAGCTCAGATAATTCTTCCAGTGATTCTGATCCATACCTTCAGTAGCGACAGTAGAAAGATGGGAATCAAAGAACCTTTTCCGATAACACACAGTCTCATGCGACTTGCACAATACTCCTTGGACCACCACTCGATTAATCTGCGCCTCGTCTCGCGACAAACGGCTCCTCCATCGGCATCTACGTCACTTGTAGCTGAAGTACCAGATGGTGCAGGTGATGGAATACGGGAACCTGACGGAGTCAAGGTATCTTTGAATTTAGATAGCACCGAGGCGTCTCCATTCAGACGGTCTTGGTCCTTGAGTGCTTTCGCTGCTGCAGATAAACTTTCCCTGTTACCACTACCAAATTTTCTCCAAACGTGACCATCTTTGCTCAGATGTTTGTTGAGCTGGAAGATACGCCACATGTCGGACTGATGGTTCTTCTTGTGTTCCGAGTCGACAGCATTCAGTTCTCGAGATGTGCAGGAAGGTGCGAAAAGAGGCGAATAGAAGAATCCAGAGAAGCGCTCTAAGGCGCCGGGCAGGGCATGGGTTCCAACACTGAAGTAATAGTTCGTGTTGGTTGTCGATGTATAAGCGTTGGAGCCACCATTGTTTTTGGACAAGTACTTGAAGTCGAGTTAGGGGTTGAATAGAAGCTTGTCAACTGCAATTGCAACATACGTCTTGGTATTCGTTTTCCTTTGGAAATTGTTCCGTGCCCTGATAAAACGGAACTTGGCTGGTATCAAATCCTGTACAAACAGTGTGACTGACCATGAATAGCAGATGCTCGCAGAAATGGGCCAGACCTGGCATATCATCCTTTTCGGAGTCAAGTTCGGTAAGTTGGAATGGAAATGCATACTAATAGACTTACTGGATCCGATAAGTGTCCAACAGCAACATCAAGACTTGCCGCTGCCTTGTCTGCCCCAGCATCGTGAATCAAAGTGGCCTGCAAGCCATTCTCTAGTTCGATAACACGATATTGCCTATCATCTTGTCCAGACTTCTGGATAGCCTTGTTGAAGACACGGAATGCTGGTGCTGTCGATGGGGAAACAGGTAGCCACTCCGTGCCATTTGCTGCATGAGTTGCCATTCCTGTGCGGGATGAGATGTCGAGTAACCTGGGGGTCGACGCAATGTTCTCTGTAAGAGATGGAAGCTGATCAAGCCTCAGCATTCAACCCTTCTGACCGTGGGGGTATAATGAGATGAGGCAATTGTGAGTACTATCGCGGTTACGCGGCAACTACCGGCCCTACCAACGGCCAAAAAGACAACGACGCCAGCAGGATTCGAACCTGCGCCCTCAAAGAGGAACAGATTTCTAATCTGTCGCCGTAACCACTTGGCTATAGCGCCTTCTAAAGTTTTGTTCTAAAGCATACGTAGCATGGAAATCAGCGATGCCAGCTTAGGCCTCTAAATATTTTAATGTTGACCTCAGCTGAGGTTTTCCCACTGACGAGTAGCATAGAAGAGTATAAAAAGTGTATTATTTTGGGGTGAATCTACGAAGCAGAAATGAAATATAAGGTTATGGTCAACATGCAAGTAAGTGTCTATGAATGCTTTTAGTTGCCCATCTCCTTAGCCAGCTGCTCAGCCTTAGCCTTAACGTCCTCAATGGTGCCAACCATGTAAAAGCGGATTCCGGTAGGGCATCGTGATTACCCGAGAGAATTTCCCTGAAAGAGCGGATGGTATCCTTGAGGGGACCAACTTGCCCTCG